>JBBDGP010004636.1:0-77500 GCA_037952835.1 Lithobates septentrionalis
AAGCTCACTCACCAGAAAGATTTGATGTGAGATCTACAGCACAAAACACTCATAATAATCACATCCAGGAGATGTAGATACAGATCTGACACGATGCTGGAAGACACAATTTTATCACATGAATGACATTGATTTATTTGATCGTTACATTTATGTTCGATACAAATACTTATTATATTGATTATACTTATGATTATATTGCCTAATTGTATTGTTCTATTTTTGGCGCTGCACATTTGTTTTTATCTGTATCCGCTTGCGGACTTCCTAGTGGCCCGCTGCACCGAACCACGTGTACGTACAGTATCTCACAAAAGTGAGTACACCCCTCACATTTTTGTAAATATTTTATATCTTTTCATGTGACAACACTGAAGAAATGACACTTTGCTACAATGTAAAGTAGTGAGTGTACAGCTTGTATAACAGTGTAAATTTGCTGTCCCCTCAAAATAACTCAACACACAGCCATTAATGTCTAAACCGCTGGCAACAAAAGTGAGTACACCCCTAAGGACTGGTTCACACCTATGCATGTTGCAGTTTGCATATTTCAGGTGCATTTTTTTTTTTCGTTTTTCGCTACACATTTTTTATCTATTGAAGTCTATGGAACCAAAAACCAGAAAAAACTACCTGGCCCTTTCCATAAAATGCACAGATGTGAACATGACCCATAGGAAACCATTTTAAATGGACTGTAGTGTGTTTCTGCAAAACTGAAAATGCACTTAAAAAATGCACAGGTGTAAACCAGGCCTTAGGCTCGATTCACACCTATGCATGTTGCTTTTGAGCGTTTTTGGAGTTTTTTTCGTCATGCTTGCCACGTTTTTGAGCAGCGTTTTTGCGGCATTTTTGCCGCGTTTTGCGTTTTGCGGGGGTTTTTTTTTTTTTTTTTTACAGTTTAAAAAAAAAAACGGCAAAAACGCATCAAAAACGCTGTAAAAACGCTGCAAAAACGGTGCACATGCGTTTTTGATGCTGGTCCATTGAATTGTATTACATGCAAAACGCTGCATTTTGCATGAAAAAAAGTCCCTGACCCTTTCCAAAAATGCAGAGGTACAAAAAGGCATTGATGTGAACATGTTCCATAGGAACCCATGTTAAAAAACTTCCCATGCATTTCTGCAAAATGCAAAATGCATCAAAAAAACGCACTAGTGTGAATGGAGCCTTAGTGAAAATGTCCAAATTGGGCCAATTAATCATTTCCCCTCCCAGTGTCACGTGACTCTATTGTTACAAGGTTTCAGGTGTGAATGGGGAGCAGGTGTGTTAAATTTGGTGTTATCGCTCTCACTCTCTCATACTGGTCACTGGAAGTTCAACATGGCACCTCATGGCAAAGAACTCTCTGGGGATCTGAAAAAAAAATCATTGTTCCTCTTAATAAAAACGACCTAGGCTATAAGAAGATTGCCAAGACCCTAAAACTGAGCTGCAGCACGGTGACCAAGACCATACAGCGGTGTAACAGGACAGGTTCCACTCAGAACAGGCCTCGCCATGGTCCACCAAAGAAGTTGAGGTCACGTGCTCAGCGTCATATCCAGAGGTTGTCTTTGGGAAATAGACATATGAGTGCTGCCAGCATTGCTGCAGAGGTTGTAGGGGGGGGGTCAGCCTGTCAGTGCTCAGACCATACGCCGCACATTGCATCAAATTGGTCTGCATGACTGCAGGGCCGGTCCCAGGCGGGGCTGCACGGGGTGCAGTGCACCCAGACGCCAGAGAGGTGGGGGCGCTGAAGCGCCAGAGTGCTCCCCTCCCTCCTCCTCCTCCCCTCCGTGTCCAGAAATATCCGGCCGTGCCGGCGCGCTGTGCTTTACATTGCTAGAGCGAGCCTGTCCCCCCTCTCCTCCTCCTCCTGTCAGAGGAGAGCAGCCGCCGGAGATCGGAGCGGCTGGTCTCTGTGTGAGAGAGACCAGCCGCGCAGTGACTTCGCTGGGGGAGGGGGCGGGGCCCGTGCCTGCAGCCTGACACAGGTTCTCTCTCTCCTCCGCTGTCTCTCACTCCCGCTCGATCTGTTCTTCACCCGGGCGGCGCGGCTGCACACTGTCCTCTCTAGCTGCTGCCCGGGTGTTAATGTGTCTGTCTGTACTGATAGAGGGAGGTTTGTCCCTGGGGCGGCGGTCTGTACTAATGGGGGGTTGTCCTGGGGGGTCTGTACTAATGGGGGGGGGTTGTCCTGGGGGGTCTGTACTAATGGGGGGGTTGTCCTGGGGGGGGCGGTCTGTACTAATGGGGGGTTGTCCTGGGGGGTCTGTACTAATGGGGGGGTTGTCCTGGGGGGTCTGTACTAATGGGGGGGTTGTCCTGGGGGGTCTGTACTAATGGGGGGGTTGTCCTGGGGGGCGGTCTGTACTAATGGGGGGTTGTCCTGGGGGGTCTGTACTAATGGGGGGGTTGTCCTGGGGGGGGTTCTGTACTAATGGGGGGTTGGGTTGTCCTGGGTGGTCTGTACTAATGGGGGGTTGTCCTGGGGGGCGTCTGTACTAATGGGGGGTTGTCCTGGGGGGGTCTGTACTAATGGGGGGGTTGTCCTGGGGGGTCTGTACTAATGGGGGGGTTGTCCTGGGGGGTCTGTACTAATGGGGGGTTGTCCTGGGGGGGTCTGTACTAATGGGGGTGTTGTCCTGGGGGTCTGTACTAATGGGGGGTTGTCCTGGGGGTCTGTACTAATGGGGGGGTGTCCTGGGGGGTCTGTACTAATGGGGGGTTGTCCTGGGGGTCTGTACTAATGGGGGGGTTGTCCTGGGGCGGTCTGTACTAATGGGGGGGTTGTCCTGGGGGGTCTGTACTAATGGGGGTGGTTGTCCTGGGGGGTCTGTACTAATGGGGGGGTTGTCCTGGGGGTCTGTACTAATGGGGGGTTGTCCTGGGGGGGTCTGTACTAATGGGGGGGTTGTCCTGGGGGGTCTGTACTAATGGGGGGTGTCTGGGGGGGTGGGGGGCGGGGTCTGTACTAATGGGGGGGTTCCTGGGGGGGCTGGGGGGTCTGTACTAATGGGGGGTTGTCCTGGGGGGTCTGTACTAATGGGGGGGTTGTCCTGGGGGGTCTGTACTAATGGGGGGTTGTCCTGGGGGGTCTGTACTAATGGGGGGTTGTCCTGGGGGGTCTGTACTAATGGGGGGGGTTGTCCTGGGGGTCTGTACTAATGGGGGGGGTTGTCCTGGGGGTGTCTGTACTAATGGGGGGTTGTCCTGGGGGGTCTGTACTAATGGGGGGGTTGTCCTGGGGGGGTCTGTACTAATGGGGGGGTTGTCCTGGGGGGTCTGTACTAATGGGGGGGTTGTCCTGGGGGGTCTGTACTAATGGGGGGTTGTCCTGGGGGGTCTGTACTAATGGGGGGGTTGTCCTGGGGGTCTGTACTAATGGGGGGTTGTCCTGGGGGGGTCTGTACTAATGGAGGGGGGAGTTGTCCTGGGGGGTCTGTACTAATGGAGGGGGATTTGTCCTGGGGGTCTGTACTAATGGAGGGGTTTGTCCTGGGGGGTCTGTACTAATGGAGGGGGTGTTTGTCCGGGGGTCTGTACTAATGGAGGGGGGGTGTCCTGGGGGGTCTGTACTAATGGAGGGGGGTTGTCCTGGTGGGGGGTCCTGTACTAATGGAGGGGGGGTTTGTCCTGGTGGGGGTCTGTACTAATGGAGGGGGGTTTGTCCTGGGTGGGGTCTGTACTAATGGAGGGGGATTTGTCCTGTTGGGGGTCTGTACTACTAATGAAGGGGGGATTTGTCCTGTTGGGGTCTGTACTAGTGGAGGGGGGGTTCTCCTGGGGGGTCTGTAGTAATGGAGGGGGTTTGTCCTGGGGGGTCTGTACTAATGGAGGGGGGGTTTGTCCTGGGGGGGTCTGTACTAATGGAGGGGGGGTTTGTCCTGGGGGGTCTGTACTAATGAAGGGGGGATTTGTCCTGTGGGGGTCTGTACTAGTGGAGGGGGGTTCTCCTAGGGGGTCTGTACTAATGGAGGGGGTTTGTCCTGGGGGTCTGTACTAATAGAGGGGGGGTTTGTCCTGGGGGTCTGTACTAATGGAGGGGGGTTGTCCTGGGGGGGGATCTGTACTAATGGAGGGGGGGTTGTCCTGGTGGGGGTCTACTAATGGAGGGGGGGTGGTTTGTCCTGGGGGGGTCTATACTGATGAAGGGGGGTCTGTACTGATAGAGGGGTTTATACTTAGTGGGGGTCTATACTTAGTGGAGGGAGGTCTGTACTGAGGGGCGACTAAAGTTGGTGGAAGGAGGGTGACACCATGTTATTCTGCACCTGGTGACACCAACCCTAGTGACGTCACTGCAGCTGCAGGCTCTTCTTTCGCCCCTTCCCCTCCCTCTCCTCCGCACGTGCACTGCTATACTAGTGAGCGGCGCTGGCCAGCACAGCCTCCCACTATGTTTCTTCCCCCGCCTTCATATCAGCCAGGGAAAAATAGAATAGAAAAAGGAGAAGAGGATTGTGGGACATGTAGTCCCGAGGACTGGCAGCCCCACTGTAACACGGAAACTGCAGTCCACACAGCATGCTCAGCTAAATGGGAGAGAGAGAGATACAGGAGCCTGGGAAAGCTTTCAGGGAAGTGCACCCAGGACTCCAGAGGGCAGTGCTCAGGGAACACCATCAGAGAGGAAACCCCGCTGCCCTGCGCCACCAGAGGGAAAGTCACACAGCCTGGTGCCATCCCTGGCGGAGAAAGGAATGGAGTCATTGCCAGAATACAGACAATTCAGAGTGAGCTGACTCCTGATCAGAGGAACCATCGCTGGGTCAGGTGAGAGGGCCAATCGGCCATTATCTACTAATGTCCATAGGAACTGCAGTCTCTGACCATCTCCTGTATTATATCTGCAGTCTCTGACCTTCTCTTGTATCATGTCTGCAGTCTCTGACCATCTCCTGTATCATGTCTGCAGTCTCTGATCATCTCCTGTACTATGTCTGCAGTCTCTGATCATCTCCTGTACTATGTCTGCAGTCTCTGATCATCTCCTGTACTATGTCTGCAGTCTCTGATCATTTCCTGTACTATGTCTGCAGTCTCTGACCTTCTCTTGTATCATATCTGCAGTCTCTGATCATCTCCTGTACCATGTCTGCAGTCTCTGACTGTCTCTTGTATCATGTCTACAGTCTCTGACTATGTCCTCTACTATGTCTGCAGTCTCTGATCATCTCCTGTACCATGTCTGCAGTCTCTGATCATCTCCTGTACCATGTCTGCAGTCTCTGATCATCTCCTGTACTATGTCTGCAGTCTCTGATCATCTCCTGTACTATGTCTGCAGTCTCTGATCATCTCCTGTACCATGTCTACAGTCTCTGATCATCTCCTGTACCATGTCTGCAGTCTCTGATCATCTCCTGTACCATGTCTACAGTCTCTGATCATCTCCTGTACCATGTCTTCAGTCTCTGATCATCTCCTGTACCATGTCTGCAGTCTCTGATCATCTCCTGTACTATGTCTGCAGTCTCTGACTGTCTCTTGTATCATGTCTACAGTCTCTGATCATCTCCTGTACTATGTCTGCAGTCTCTGACCATCTCCTGTACTATGTCTGCAGTCTCTGATCATCTCCTGTACTATGTCTGCAGTCTCTGATCATCTCCTGTATAATGTCTGCAGTCTCTGATCATCTCCTGTACTATGTCTACAGTCTCTGATCATCTCCTGTACCATGTCTGCAGTCTCTGATCATCTCCTGTACTATGTCTGCAGTCTCTGATCATCTCCTGTACCATGTCTACAGTCTCTGATCATCTCCTGTACCATGTCTGCAGTCTCTGATCATCTCCTGTACCATGTCTGCAGTCTCTGATCATCTCCTGTACCATGTCTGCAGTCTCTGACCATCTCCTGTACTATGTCTGCAGTCTCTGATCATCTCCTGTACCATGTCTGCAGTCTCTGATCATCTCCTGTACCATGTCTGCAGTCTCTGATCATCTCCTGCACTATGTCTGCAGTCTCTGACTGTCTCTTGTATCATGTCTACAGTCTCTGATCATCTCCTGTACTATGTCTGCAGTTTCTGACCATCTCCTGTACTATGTCTGCAGTCTCTGATCATCTCCTGTACTATGTCTGCAGTTTCTGACCATCTCCTGTACTATGTCTGCAGTCTCTGATCATCTCCTGTACCATGTCTGCAGTCTCTGATCGTCTCCTGTACTATGTCTGCAGTCTCTGATCATCTCCTGTACCATGTCTGCAGTCTCTGATCGTCTCCTGTACTATGTCTACAGTCTCTGATCATCTCCCGTACCACGTCTGCAGTCTCTGATCATCTCCTTTATTATATCTGCAGTCTCTGATCATCTCCTGTATTATGTCTGCAGTCTCTGATCATCTCCTGTACCATGTCTGCAGTCTCTGATCATCTCCTGTACCATGTCTGCAGTCTCTGATCATCTCCTGTACCATGTCTGCAGTCTCTGATCATCTCCTGTACCATGTCTGCAGTCTCTGATCATCTCCTGTACTATGTCTGCAGTCTCTGATCATCTCCTGTATTATGTCTGCAGTCTCTGATCATCTCCTGTACCATGTCTGCAGTCTCTGATCATCTCCTGTACCATGTCTGCAGTCTCTGATCATCTCTTGTATCATGTCTGCAGTCTCTGATCATCTCCTGTACTATGTCTGCAGTCTCTGATCATCTCCTGTACTATGTCTGCAGTCTCTGATCATCTCCTGTACTATGTCTGCAGTCTCTGATCATCTCCTGTACTATGTCTGCAGTCTCTGTCCAGCTCTTGTACCATGTCTGCAGTCTCTGATCATCTCTTGTATCATGTCTGCAGTCTCTGATCATCTCCTGTACTATGTCTGCAGTCTCTGACCATCTCCTGTACTATGTCTGCAGTCTCTGATCATCTCCTGTACTATGTCTGCAGTCTCTGATCATCTCCTGTACTATGTCTGCAGTCTCTGTCCAGCTCTTGTACCATGTCTGCAGTCTTTGACCGTATCCTGTATTATGTCTGATCACGAGATCGTGAGATCATGGGAGGATTTCAGGGTAACAAAGACTTCTTAGGGGAGCAGCTCTGTATTTGAGTCGTTGCCATAGAATCATTTGTAAAGGGGTGGAGTTGGTAAGATGACCACGCCCATGTGGGGGCGCCAGAAATATTTCTGCACCCAGGCGCCAGTGACCCTAGGATCGGCCCTGCATGACTGTCATCCCAGAAGGAAGCCTCTTCTAAAAGATGATGCACAAGAAAGCCTGCAAACAGTTTGCTGAAGACAAGCAGACTAAGGACATGTATTACTGGAACCATGTCCTGTGGTCTGATGAGACCAAGATAAACTTATTTGGTTCAGATGGTGACAAGCGTGTGTGGCGGCAACCAGGTGAGGAGTACAAAGACAAGTTTATCTTGTCTACAGTCAAGCATGGCGGTGGGAGTGTCATGGTCTGGGGCTGCATGAGTGCTGTTGGCACTGGGGAGCTACAGATCATTGAGGGAACCATGAATGCCAACATGTACTGTGACATACTGAAGCAGAGCATCATCCCCTCCCTTTGGAGACTGGGCCGCAGGGCAGTATTCCAACATGATAACGACCCCAAACACACCTCTAAGATGACCACTGCCTTGCTAAAGAAGCTGAGGGTAAAGGTGATGGACTGGCCAAGCATGTCTCCAGACCTATTGAGCATCTGTGGGGCATCCTCAAATGGAAGATGGAGAAGCGCAAGGTCTCTAACATCCACCAGCTCCGTGATGTCATCATGGAGGAGGGGAAGAGGACTCCAGTGGCAACCAATGAAGCTCTGGTGATCTCCATGCCCAAGAGGGTTAAGGCAGTGCGGGAAAATAATGGTGGCCACAAAATATTGACACTTTGGCCGCAATTTGGACATTTTCACTTAGGGGTGTACTCACTTTTGTTGCCAGCGGTTTAGACATTAATGGCTGTGTGTTGAGTTATTTTGAGGGAACAGAAAATTTACACTGTTATACAAGCTGTACACTCACTACTTTACATTGTAGAAAAGTGTCATTTCTTCAGCTGTTGTCACATGAAAAGATAGAATAAAATATTTACAGAAATGTGAGGGGTGTACTCACTTTTGGGAGATACTGTATGTGATCCGGTATTTCTGGGTAGGGGGCATGCGTGCGCGTTCACTACAGCACAAGCCGATCAGCAGGTCCTGGCCAATGATTTATGACCGGGACCCGCTGATCGGCTTAGCGAATGACCGTTCAGAGCCCTGTGTTTACTAACAACACAGAGCCCTGAACTAAGAGCAGTAATGTGTTTGTGTTTTCTCCCTGCAAAGCAGGGAGAAAACACAAACCCATCGCTTAACAAAAGCAGCACATACTACACACAGCGGTTCACACTGCTGCGACTTGAGAATCCAAAGTCGCATGACAAGTCGCGCCCCATTAATAGCAATGGAACTGTTCTAATTGGTGCGACTCAAGTCGCTCTGACTTAGAAAAAGGTTCCTGCACTACTTTGATGCAAATTCAAAATGACTTGCATTGACTGCTGTTACAGCCATATGCAAGCCGCGATGAAGTCGCGCCAGGATGTTGGATTCAAAGTTGCACAACTTTGGTGGGATTTTATTTGCCAAAGACATGTAGCAGTGTACATTTTTGCCTAAATTTGTAAAGAAATTGGATTTTTTTAAAAAGTTTTTATTGGATATGTTTTATTGGCCCATGGGTCGTTGCTCACTCTGCCTATTTGGTAGTCCAGCACTGTTAATGGCCATAGTTTTTGGAATGGGATGTCCATCAAGTTCATATCGTCCTGTTGGTCAGGAAACCTCCAGGAACCTGCAAAGGGGACCCCAAGGTTTTGACTGCCTAGGGGCCTCCACAGTGTTTAAAGCGTTTGTTACCCCAACACTTCCTATTCCTGATATGTGCCTGCTGTACCATGTACCTCTATGCTGTCTATTGCTTCCTTTGTGTGAACTCTCTGGTGTTCCTGCTAGTCCCTCTGCTTTCCCATTAAAAACTGACCACGCTAAGCAGGAGAGCACAGCATGGTCAGTTCTCTACCTATGCTGGGAACTCAGTATGCTCTCCTCCGATGATCAGACTTTGTCTTGCACAGTGATTCATTGAGAAGACCAGTGTGCTGCTGTTTCTCCTCCCCTCAGCTCTTAGGGAATGTGATCACTTATTAAAAAGGGAAAGAAAAATGTATTTATAATGTTTTTATACAAAAATGTTTTGTCTTTCCTTTTTATTTTAAACGGAATGTATTGTTTTACAAGGTGATCGTTTACAATCACTTTAACTGTTTAACAGTTTACCTGTTAAGAAAAAAAACAAACAAAAAAGAACTGCTATTGTTAAAAATTATTATTATTATTAATATTATTATTACACAGGATTTATATAGTGCCAACAGTTTTTGCAGCACTTTACAATTTAGAGGGAAGACAGTACAATTACAATACAGTTCGATAGAGAAGGAAAAGGAGGACCCTGTTCATGGAGCTTACAATCTAAACATATTGTATTCTTATACCTGCATATGCATAATACCCATTTTTTTCTTCTCTATGCTTTTTTTATATTTTTTTTGGCTGCATAATTAACGTGTAATAATAAAATATAACTAAGTGTGTCGCAGGTTACATGTAACAGACAACTGTAAAAACTTTCAACATGGACAGTTTTTTTTTTTTAAATGTAGACAGCTCCACCTAGTGGTAGCTAAAGGAATATTTTGAGAGTCTAGTAGCAAGAAAAAAAAAAGTTAAAGTTAACCTGTTGCAAAATAAACAAAGTATAGTAAAGATAAATAAATACTAATACAAGGATTACACTCTGCGGAAATCATTAGTAGATCCAGAGGCACAGGCAGCTAAACGTACATGCAATTCTTGACTTTTCTAAAAAATGAAGGTCGGTCCCATCCATGCTCTTCTTCTGAACCCCCATCACATCAGGGAAGCCTTTCTCAACCTTTTTTACCCCAGAGGAAACTTTGAAATAATGTTCAGGTCTCAGGGAACCCCTGGTAAGGTTCGAATTTCAGGGGTCATTGAGAAAATGCCTCTAACATTGGTGTTGGTAAGTCGGGAAGAATGCCCCCCTTACAGTGGTGGTCAGAATGACTCCCTTCCCTTGCAGGCATGCCGCTGGCTCTTCTGGGGGGCATTGGACCTGGAGCTGTGCAGGCACCATCAGAGGGGAGGTTGGGTTAGCCACAGCTCAAGGAACCCCTAGCTACTCCCGGAGGAACCCTAGGGTTCCATGGACCCCTGGTTAATAATGGCTGCATTTAGGCTCCATTCACACCTGGGCATTCTGGAACCGTGGGCAGAATCAGGCAATTCCAGAATCACGGCGAAACGCAGGACGGGTTTGCGATGCCATTACATCTTTAGTCACCCCATAAGCGATGCGATTTTGCCACTGTTGTCGCGCGTCAAAGCGCGCTGCAATCGCGGCAAACCACAACACACAATGCCCATAGCTCCCAACTGTCCCTGATTTCGAGGGACTGTCCCTGATTTGGAGCAATGTCCCTCTGTCCCTCATTCCTCCTCATTTGTCCCTCATTTTGGTCTGATCTATATAGTTGTATAGAAAATGCACTTTTTAAGCTATCAAAAAGTGTTTCCCAGCCCTAAACCTTTCATCTGATTTCTAAGTTGCTGTATTTGTAAATTCCAAAAGCCAATATAAAGGAATAGTAGTGGTAAAAAAAAGCACTTGTGGGTTTAACCAATCTTGTTTTTTTGTACAATTCTCCTTTAGGCTCGATTCACACTAGCGCGTTTTTTGATGCATTTTGCATTTTGCAGAAATGCACGGGAATTTTTTAACATGGGTTCCTATGGAACATGTTCACATCAATGCTTTTTTGTATCTCTGCGTTTTTGGAAAGGGTCGGGGACGTTTTTTCATGCAAAATGCAGCGTTTTGCATGTAATAGAATTCAATGGACAAGCATCAAAAACGCAAGTGCACCGTTTTTGCAGCGTTTTTGATGCGTTTTTGGTGCGTTTTTGATGCGTTTTTGCCGTTTTTTTTTTTTTTACATTTTTTTTTAGACTGTAAAAAAAAACTGTAAAAAAAAAAACCGCAAAACGCAAATCGCGGCAAAAACGCGGCAAAAACGCGGCTCAAAAACGTGGCAAGCATGAAAAAAAACCCTCCAAAAACGCTCAAAAGCAACATGCATAGGTGTGAATGGAGCCTTAGGCTCCATTCACACTAGCGCGTTTTTTGATGCATTTTGCATTTTGCAGAAATGCACGGGAATTTTTTAACATGGGTTCCTATGGAACATGTTCACACCAATGCCTTTTTGTTTCTCTGCATTTTTGGAAAGGGTCAGGGACTTTTTTTCATGCAAAATGCAGCGTTTTGCATGTAATAGAATTCAATGGACAAGCACCGTTTTTGCAGCGTTTTGATGCGTTTTTGGTGCGTTTTTGCCGTTTTGTTTTTTTTTATTTTTTTTAAGACTGTAAAAAAAAACTGTAAAAAAAAAAAACAAAAAAAAAAACGCAAAACGCAAATCGCGGCAAAATCGCGGCAAAAACGCGGCAAAAACGCTGCTCAAAAACGTGGCAAGCATGAAAAAAAAACCTCCAAAAACACTCACAAGCAACATGCATAGGTGTGAATGGAGCCTAAGGCTCCATTCACACTAGTGCGTTTTTTGATGCATTTTGCATTTTGCAGAAATGCATGGGAATTTTTTAACATGGGTTCCTATGGAACATGTTCACATCAATGCCTTTTTGTACCTCTGCATTTTTGGAAAGGGTCAGGGACTTTTTTTCATGCAAAATTCAGTGTTTTGCATGTAATAGAATTCAATGGACCAGCATCAAAAACGCAAGTGCAGCGTTTTTGCGTTTTTACAGCGTTTTTGATGCGTTTTTGGTTTTTTTTTGTTTTTTAATTTTTTTTTAGACTGTATACAGTCTAAAAAAAACTGTAAAAAAAAAAACAAAAACGCAAAACGCGGCAAAAACACCGCAAAAACGCTGTAAAAACGCTACAAAAACGCTGCTCAAAAACGTGGCAAGCATCACAAAAAAACTCCAAAAACGCGCAAAAGCAACATGCATAGATGTGAATCGAGCCTTAAGGGGGTGTGTCCTATACCTGCATACTTTTGCCGATAGTTGCCATTTCAAAAAGTTGGGAGGTATGGATGCTGTCGGCCAAAAGAAGCTCCTGCTCCTTTTTGAGCGACAAGCTTCATGCTTTGCGATTTTTGCCGCGATGACAGCGCGATTTATCTCACGACAACCGCTGATAAAATCGCACCATGGTTGGGGGTGCCTAAAGAAGTAATGGCATTGAAAACGCGTCCCACTTTGTGCTGCGATTCTAGAATCAGGGGCAGAATCAGGCGATTCCAGAAGGCCCCGGTGTGAATGGAGCCTTAAAGTGGAGTTCCACCCACTTTTACAACTCTTCACCATCCCTCACTAAACTGTGCACTGTAAACAAATTGGATATTTTTTTATTTTTTTTCTCAGCACTTACTGTATATCTGCTGTATTCATTTTTCACTTCCTCCTCCCTGGCCGCGGCCCATCGCATCATTTCCTGTTTGCAATGCCTTCTGGGAAGGGGCGGCAACTTCCTCTGAAACTGCCGTTGCTATGGAAACCTGACCTAAAACCTATTACACTGCTTGTGCTGCACTGAGCACATGGGGCGGCAACTTCCTCTAAAACTGCCGTTGCTATGGAAACCTGACCTGAAACCTATTACACTGCTTGTGCTGCACTAAGCATGTGTGAGATCTGCAAGGATGAGATCCAGGAAGAAATACAGTCTGGCTTCAGATGCCCACACTTAAGATGGCCACGGCCTGCTGTAAGTTTATAAAATAACAAACTACTGCTATAAACTAACAAAACAGACCTTAGTTTACAGACTAACTTTACTAGAATACATTAAGCATGTGTATTATAGGGGTATTTTTATTTAAAAAGTATAATTTCGGCCGGAACACCACTTTAAGGGTTTATGCAGCACATGGAGAATTCACAAGCATTTTATATGCCTAGCTTCATTTCCAGATGCTTTTTTCACACTCAGGGAGCCGCACGTGCCATGTACAATCTGCCATACAAGGGAATGGCCTCTGCAGCCCCGCTCTTGTTTGTTTATTCGCACATCTGACGTATTTTCTGAATTTGAAACCTTTGCTTCCTCCATTCTGAAAATCCATCAGATTCACATGCATGGGCAGACGTGACTGCAAAGCAGAATCGGCGCTTACAAGAGTATGGCAATGTAGAGACATTCACTTGTACGTAGGGCTGCCACCTTTTCTTCAAGTCAAAACCGAACACTTTAGTGGCGCACAGCAATTTTTTTTTTTTTTTTATAGCATGAACTATGCATATATTTTGCAATTAAATAACATTTCTAATCATATGAAATGGAACACAAGAGTCCCCCTTTACATCAGAGTCCACAGAGTTCCCCTTTTACTTCTGAACTCACAGAGTTCCCTCACACTGTAAGGGGAGACTCTGCAGACTCTGATGTAAGGGGGGACTCTAACATAAGGGATGCTCTGGGAACCCTGATTTATAAGGGAACACGGAGAACTCTGATGTACGGAGAGGACTCTGATGTACGGAGAGGACTCTGATGTACGGAGAGGACTCTGATGTACGGAGAGGACTCTGATGTAAGGGGGTACATTGTGGCCTCTGGTGTAAAGGGGAACTCTGATGTAAGGGGTGCTCTGAGAACCCTGATTTACCTTAGTGTACTCATTCAGAGGCAGGAGAGAGAAGGGGGGGAGACTTCAGTCACAGACAGGGATGGATGGTGAGCTCACTCACCCCTTGGCAGTCAGCACCTCTTATCCAAATGTAGCTGAGGCTGCTGGAGTGTGGGCAGACACAGTTGTAGGGGCGGGAGGAAGAGGAGCCGATCAAGTCCTTTCTCCTCTCCTGTCTGTGTGGGGGGAGGAGTAATTATTAGTGCTGGCTTTGGGCAGTGTGAAAGAGAGTGTAACAGACACTCTCGGCTTACACAATTGCAGCCAGCAACCCTGCCGGGAAGCCATAGTCTGGTCTGAATAATGTGTCCGGGTTTCAGGTGGTCTGAAACCCGAAGGCATGATTCCAAACCCGAACTGTCCGGGTGAATCCCGGACAGGTGGCAACCCTACTTGTACGGCAGGCTGTACTCGCACCCTGGGCACTGGAAATCATCTGGAAATTTCACCAGGGATATAAAATGCCTGCAAAATCTTTGTGTGCATGAACCCTAAAGGGCCAGTGGGGAAGGTTGGGTGGTGGGAAGAGGTGGGTCATGCTCAAGTATGACATTAAGGTAGCCTCTGCTTATATCATTTTTTTTTAACATTTTATGCTTTGAATAGCCCAGGTGTATAACAAGTTAAAGTGGATGTAAAGGCTCAAGGTTTCCTATGCATGAAGGTAACAAATCTTCTGTGTGCAGCAGCCCCCCCCCCCTCCCCCAATACTTACCTGAGCCCCATCTCTATATCTATCAAGTGATGTCCACGAGAGTGTTGCCTCTCCGGAGACTCGCACTCTTAAATGGCTTTTGGCAGCTAGTGAGCCAATCAGGAGATGGAGGGGGTGGGGCCGAGCCAGGGCGCCGTGCGTGAATGGACACATAAAGCCATGGCTTGGGAGCGTGCCTGCTTGGGTGCCCCCAGGCACCCGGCAGGAGCCAGGAGCACTGGCGGGGGACCCAAGAAGAGGAGGATCTTACCTGCTCTGTGCAGCTTTAATATCGCTTTTAAAGAGGTTGTACACCTTAAAAAAAAAAAAAAACCTGCAAGACAAAGGCATAATGAGCTAGTATACATCGCATACTAGCTCAATATGAAATACTTACCTTAGAATGATACCTTGGATCGGAGCCGGTACACCGAGTACACAGCCGACATCTTTCACCGGAGTTACTTCCAGGTTCGGGGGCTCTAGCGCTGTGATTGGCCGGAGCCGCGATGACCACCAGCGGGCCGTTTGTTCAGTGCGCATGTGCTGATGACGTTGGCAAAAGCGTATATAGTGAATATCTCCTAAACGGTGCAAGTTTAGGAGATATTTACAGTACCTACAGGTAAGCCTTATTATAGGCTTACCTGTAGGTACAAGTGGTGTAACAGAGTTTACAACCACTTTAAATGTAGTAAATCTAAAATTAGTGACCCCAACAATGCATACTTACCAACATTTTAGTCCTGGTCCTGATCACAGTTAGCCCCACCCACAGTTCTCCTTAAGCTCAGAGACTGGATGGTGCCACTCAGACCCCACCCACTTGTCAAAGCGGCCTACCCAAACCCCGCCTCTGATTATGCCAAGACTGCCCACTAGATCCCCATAATGAATGCCTTGTTGAGTTACTGCGCATTCGCAGTAAGTTTGTCACTGTGATCCAAGGACTTTGCCTAAGATACAGCACCATCAGGACATAGATTTTCTTCTAGAGTGCTCCATGGGGCCCTGAGAGCCAGAACACTCCATTATGTAAATATTGATGTAGCACCCGCCTAGCTAGGTTGCTAACAGTTTGCGGCAAACTTAGTTTTTGGTACCCCTGTAGCCAGTGGAGCAAAGTTTGATTACTTTTGGCTGTTCTGGGTTCTGCTGGCTGCAGGCCCTGCTGCTTTCCCCTGAATTCTGGTAGGTTCCAGAATGTAGTGGGTGGAGGAGGCAGCCAATCCCTGGCAGGAGGAATGGCCAGTAGGGGGCTGAGATGTGTATAACTATTCTGGGGCCTGAAACAGCAGGGTCCTTGTCCTGTGGGAGCTGTAAGCTAGACCTGTTTGTTTAGATCTGTGTGGGCTGGGAGTGGCTCATTGTAGGCTGGTGACTCACAGATAGCATCATCTTTCTGTTACCTCCCTTATGCTTCTAGAGGATTCTAGAACGAAAGGAGGGGAAGAGAGGTGGAGCTGTCTGAAGGTGTCTCAGGGAGCCCTGACCAATCCCCAACTAGGATTGGCAGGGGGCAGGCCTCCTTGATGTACCCAGGGTCAGCTCAGCTGAGGAGGAGTTGTTGGGTGGAAGAAGCTGGAGATAGAGCGCTAGGCTGTTGAGGCCTTTGAGGCGCTCCCAGGGGCGGACTGACAACTCATGGGGCCCCCGGGCAACAGGGGATCATGGGGCCCCCTGTGTCCCCGCCCACACTCAAGCCACACCCCCCATCTTGCACTGTGTGGATGCCTCAATTCTGGGTTGAACCTGAGATAAACAGTGCACAGGGGGCAGCAGGGCAGATCATTGGATGTCAAGCAAGCACAGTACACAGGGGGCAGCAGGGCAGAGCATGGAGGAACCATGGCAAAGTATAGAAGTCAGCAGATCATAGCACAGGGGGTCAGGAGGGCACAATATGTGTGTGTGGAGGGCAGGAGGGCACACTACATGTATAGCAGCAGGGCACATTATGGGGCAGACCAGGGAACATTACAGGTTGGGGGGGGGCACAGTAGGACACATTACATGGGGGGGGGCAGCAGGGAACATTATAGGGCACATTACATATGGGGAGGCAGAGGGGCACAGCATGGAACATTACATGGGGCAAGAAGGCACATTATGGGGTACAGCAGAGTATATTACATAGGGGCATGAGGGCACATTATGGGGCACAACAGAGCACATTATGGTGCATATTACATGGGGACAAGAGGGCACATAATGGGACACAGCAGGGTATATTACATGGGGGCATGAGGGCACATTAAGGGGCACAGCAGAGCACATTAGGAGGGATACAATCTCATATTATGGGGCACAACAGGGCATATTATGAGGCATAGCAGGGCATATTACGTGGGGGCAAGAGAATACATTATGGGGTACAGCAGGGTATATTACATGAAGCAGAAGGGCACATATAGGGCACTGTATGGTGCACACAGAAGAGCTCACTATGGGGCACTGAATGATGCATCAAGGGGCACACAGCAGGGCACATCATATGGCACACAGCAGGGTACAGGGCACATCATGGGGCATACAGTAGGGCTCAGGGCACATCACAAGGCCCACAGGAGGGAATTGGGCACACAGTGGGGCACATAGTAGGGAATGGGGCACACAGTAGGACACAACATGGGGCACACAGTAGAGCACATCATGGGGCACATCACAGGGCACACAGTAGGTCATGGGACACATCACAGGGCACATTATGGGGGCAGGCAGCAGGGAATAGGGGCAGGGCATGGGGGCAGGCAGCAGGGCATGGGGGCACACATCAGAGCATGGGGGCACACATCAGTGCATGGGCATGGGGCAGACATCAGGCCATGGGGCACAGAGCAGGGTGTGGGGCAGACATTAGGGCATGGGGGCACACACATTAAGGCATGGGGGCACACACATTAGGGCATGGGGGCACACACATTAGGGCATGGGGGCAGACAGCAGGCCATAGGGTAGACAGGGCATGGGGACACAGGGCAAGGGGGCACAGAGCATGGCATGGGGCAGACATTAGAGCATGGGGCAAACATCAGGGCATGGGGGCACAGAGCAGGGCATGGGGACACAGAGCAGGGCATGGGGACACAGAGCAGGGCATTGGGGCACAGAGCAGGGCATGGGGGCACAGAGCAGTGCATAGGGTAGACAGCAGGGCAAGGGGGCACAGAGCATGGCATGGGGTAGACATCAGAGCATGGGGCAGACATCAGGGAATGGGGGCACAGAGCTGGGCATGGGGGCAGACAGCTGGGCATGGGGGCAGACAGCTGGGCATGGGGGCACAGAGCAGGGCATGGGCAGACAGGGCATGGGGCAGATAGCAGGGTATGGGTAGACTATAGGGCATGGGGCAGACATCAGGGCATGGGGGCACAGAGTGGGGCATGGAGGCAGACAGCAGGGCATGGGGGCACGTAGCAGGGCAAGGGGGCACAGAGCATGGCATGGGGTAGACAGAGCATGGGGAAGACATCAGGGTATGGGGTTACAGAGCAGGGCATGGGGAAGACAGCAGGGCATGGGGCAAAGAGCAAGGTATGGGGCAGACATCAGGGCATGGGGCAGATAGCAGGGTATGGGCAGACTATAGGGCATGGGGCAGACATCAGGGCATGGGGCACAGAGCGGGGCATGGGGGCAGACAGTGGGGCATGGGGGCACGAAGCAGAGCATAGGGTAGACAGCAGGGCATGGGGGCACAGAGCAGGGCAAGGGGGCACAGAGCATGGCAAGGGGTAGACATCTGAGCATGGGGCAGACATCAGGGAAAGGGGCCACAAAGCAGGGCATGGGCAGAGAGCAGGGCATGGGGCAAAGAGCAAAGCGAGGGGGCACACAGCATGGCATGGAGGCACAGAGCAGGGCATGGGCAGACATCAGGTCATGGGGCAGATAGTCCGGTTTTGGCAGAATATAGTGCATGGGGGCACAGAGCGGGGCATGGGGGCACAGAACGGGGCATGGGGGCACAGAGCGGGGCATGGGGTATACAGCAGGGCATGGGGGCACAGAGCAGGGCAAGAGGGCACAGAGCATGACATGGGGTAAACATTAGAGCATGGGGCAGACATCAGGGAATGGGGGCAAAGAGCAAGGCATGGGGGCAGACAGCAGGACATGGGCAGACATCAGGGCATGAGGCAGATAGCAGGGTATGGGCAGACATCAGGGCTTTTGGGCACAGAGCAGGATGCTGGGCTCATAGAGGGACACAGGACAGCAGCTGCTGCACTTTCCTTCCTAGATGCAGAGTAGCGTGGGAAGCGGCTGTAAACATACCTCTCGTGATGCGCTCCTCCTCGCCGGCCCCTTCTCTCTTCTCGTCCGTCCGAGGTGATGACAAATACAAGCACCTGGGATGGACGGGAGGGAAGGAGGGGCTGGCGAGGAGGAGCGCATCACGAGAGGTTCGTTTACACTGCAGCAGTCTCTTAGCAGGGAGCAGTGATTCGGGACCCGATCTACCCGTCAGCTAGCTGTGATTGACGGGTAGATCGAAGTGGAATCTGTCATGGGACCCCCTACTGGCCACGGGCCCTCGGTCCCTGTCCGAATTGCCCGATGGTCAGTCCGCCCCTGGGCGCTCCCCAGTCTTGGGTTAAGGGGTTGACCCTGGGCCTGAGGGGTTTGGGTGCAAGTTGGAGCCTTTCTGAGAAACGAAGAAGGATCTGGACAGGAGGCACAAAGAGGAACCAAGAAAGACAGCGGGAGGTAGTGTTGCCAGGCAATTCTCCAGGAGGGATCCACTGGAGTGCAGCCAGGAGGGCTGGTGAGTGACAGGCACAGTTGGGAAAGCTAGAGAGGTATGCTGGAGTGGACTGGGAGTGTGCAGTCTGAGATGGATGTAGAACCAGCAGGAGAGACTGTAATCTCATGGGCAGTGAAGTTGGGCAGCTGCAGTCAGGAGGGCTGGCAGGGCCTGAAGAGGACTGACTGTAGTCCATTATAGTGCTAAAATGGCTCCTAAACTCACTAGACCCCCCCCCCCCCCCGCAGGAAACATGCAGGCAGGAGGGGGGGCTGCCCAACACTGAGAAGAGCAGACTGTTCTTACTATCCCAAAGGGACACACTCCATCTTTTAAAGTGTTAGTGCACCTTTACTATATGAGGGTCTACTGCCCTCTACTGTCAGCTGCTAGTGTCACAATGTATAGTAAAATGATTTATGCCACTTCCTGACTCTGAGGTTTTTGGGGAAAGAGCCTGGAAGGAGGAAATGTGGAGAGAGAAGGTCTCAATCACATGTCCTGTCCATACTACTAATACCAGATCGGAAGAGACGATTATGTGAGTAGTTCTATGCTCTTCTAGAGTAGTTCTATGCTCTAATAGATTAACTGCAGCTGCCCATAGCTTCAGTGTATCGCTGAGTCCCTGTGACAAACAGAGTATATCTATTATTTTACTATCTCACATGCACAATGTCAGATAACTAGGACTGCATTCCAGGCTGGTTGGGTAATGGCTGGGGGGTCTCCTCATCACCGCAGATCTTGTTTGAAGGTCTCAAACACAAAGACAAATGATGCATCATCATCCTCAGGGGCCCCAGCAACAGGACTTTGCTGCAACACCCAAATACCAAAAATGTAGAATATTGCCACTGGCCAAGCATTAGATGTGGTGGCTGCATTCGTTTTCTTTTGTCAGGTTTTTCCCCTCTGTTTTCACCTGGTGATCTGGCCAGTAACACACCTCCTGTATTAGAGTGCTCCCACTCTGGAGAAAGGAGCTCATGGGGCACAATTGGAAAGCAGCATTGTCAGACTGGGGGGAGGGGAGTTTTAGATGGACTAGCAGATTTACATACACTAACAAATTGAAGCCAAACTCCAGCTAATGCTTTATAAGCAGTTTCAGCAAACAGTTTTTTTTTCCTTTTGGAATAAAGGTTTTACATCAGTAAACAAAAGATGATCATTGTAAGCACCCCTGCTAGTGTTAAATGGCTTGTCTCCTGTCTGTAACTGATACATTCTGCTGAACAGCTTGTTCCTTTTAAAAAAAATAATAGACAATGTTATACTCTGTCCAACGTGTTGCGTCATAGATGACGTGACTCCATCGGGGGTGTGATCTATGACGCAATGCGTTGGATGAAGCTGGGTGATGTCACTTGTAGTCTGAAATCGAAAACTGAAGTTCGGATAGGTAGTGTATGTTCATGCGAACCCAAATTTTTCTTGTTATTTGGAGAGCTGTTACTTCATTCCTTAGGTAAGTGGAAGTTTTTTAATAAAGAGACATTGCTTTCTGATTACTGCTTCCAGCTGGCCTAGTGAGATTCCAGCCTCTTAAAGGGAACCTGCATACCTATCATTTGGGTCCAGAGTACTAACTTTTTGAGAGAAACATCGAGACCAGATTACCCTGAGGTGGGCAGAAGTGCATGAGACCTATATCATAATTTTTACTGAGGTGAAGCACAGTCACTGACAAGATTTTGGTCTACAGTGGAGTGTAGGGGGGGTGTAACGAAGGAGAAAAACTTCACATTTACAGTATATAAACCCATATGATCATTTGTGTTGTTTAACCACTTAACCACTTGCCGACCGCCTCACGCCTATATACGTGAGCAGAATGGCACGGGCAGGCAAAATCACGTACCTGATACGTGATGCCTTCCCGCGGGCGGGGGGTCCGATCGGACCCCCCCCCCGGTGCCAGCGGCGGTCGGCTTTGGTCTGGCAGCGATCACAGATGAGGGGGAGGCCATCCGAACGTGGCCCCCCCCTCGCGATCGCTCCCAGCCAATGAGAAACATCCTCTGCCTCTGTATAGTACACACAGGCAGAGGATGTGATGTCATCTCTCCTCGGCTCGGGAGTTTCCGTTCCAGCGCCGAGGGGAGAAGACATGTGAGTGAGTGCACCAACACTACACACACAGTAGAACATGCCAGGCACACTAAACACCCCGATCCCCCCCCCCCCCCGATTGCCCCCCGATCCCCCCCCAATCACCCCCCGTCACAAACTGACACCAAGCAGGTTTTTTTTTTTTCCCTGATTACTGCATAGTGTCAGTTTGTGACAGTTAGAAGTGTTAGGACAGTGAGTATTACCCCCCTGTAGGTCTAGGGTACCCCCCCTAACCCCCCCTAATAAAGTTTTAACCCCTTGATCACCCCCTGTCACCAGTGTCACTAAGCGATCATTTTTCTGATCGCTGTCTTAGTGTCACTGGTGACGCTAGTTAGGGACGTAAATATTGAGGTTCGCCGTCAGCGTTTTATAGCGACAGGGACCCCCATATACTACCGAATAAATGTTTTAACCCCTTGATTGCCCCCTAGTTAACCCTTTCACCACTGATCACCGTATAAGTGTTACGGGTGACGCTGGTTAGTTCGTTTATTTTTTATAGTGTCAGGGCACCCGCCGTTTATTACTGAATAAAGGTTTAGCCCCCAGATCGCCCGGCGGTGATATGCGTCGCCCCAGGCAGCGTCAGATTAGCGCCAGTACCGCTAACACCCACGCACGCAGCATACGCCTCCCTTAGTGGTATAGTATCTGAACGGATCAATATCTGATCCGATCAGATCTATACTAGCGTCCCCAGCAGTTTAGGGTTCCCAAAAATGCAGTGTTAGCGGGATCAGCACAGATACCTGCTAGCACCTGCGTTTTGCCCCTTCGTCCGGCCCAGCCCACCCAAGTGCAGTATCGATCGATCACTGTCACTTACAAAACACTAAACGCATAACTGCAGCGTTCGCAGAGTCAGGCCTGATCCCTGCGATCGCTAACAGTTTTTTTGGTAGCGTTTTGGTGAACTGGCAAGCACCAGTGGCCTAGTACACCCTGGTCGTAGGACAATCTCTCCATGTTCGGAGTTAATGTCTCCGTTCATTACCGGGGTTGATAAAAACACACAGGTGCTTTAATTTGAGTGGGCAGTGGATAAGCCCTTGTTTAACTCATATGCACCTGTAGCTAACAAGGCTTGGTTTTTGATCCTTCCTCCTTTTGTTATGCCTTACAATTTAGTGGGATTATACTTCCCTTCTGGATCACTGACTGCCTTAACCCACATCAGATCTCTACCTTTTACATATATTTTACTATCACCCCTATTTTTTGAAATGTTTGAACATGTGCGTTCCATATTTCCAATCTGTGAGGTATAATCAGCAGTATAATGCATGAGTAAATATGTCTCTATGGTAATCCAATCTATTTCTATCCTCTATAAGATATTTGCCTGTATTGCCTCACTGGCCAGTGGTATTTTGGGTTGCCAAGATGGCCTACCTTATAGCAGAGGATATTGATCTAGAAATTCAATCGGCCTTTTCTCGTGACACCCCTTCACCACAGAGCAGTGATGACAATCTGAAAAAACTATTGAAAAATCATAAAAAACTTACTATTAAATTTTTAAATAGAAAATGGGATATTTCTTCGCTTAAATCTCATATTGAGCATAGAATTATACCCAGGGGGCTGCGTGAAAAAGTTATTCCAGCAGGCCACCTCCATACACCTCGATTCCTTGAAGCGTGGAAAAAGAGCTGTCTGGATCGTGGTCTTGCAATTTTACAAATGATTGTGGATGAGGAGCAAACACAATTAGATGAAATTAAACAAGAAATTGATATGAGCGTGCAGCTGCTTGAACCCTATAAAACTGATCCTGAATTTATTAAGAGCAATGATCTACTTAAAAGAGAAGTTGAAAGAACGCAAAAAATGCTAAAATCAACTAAGCAGGAAAAGTTTAAGCAGAACCTTCTAGACTGGGAGAATGGGGAGATGTTTGATCCCACCATTCCTAGAGGGAGGAGTAGATCACGAAGAGGGAGGAGAGGTAGGTCTAATATCAAACAGGGGAGGCACTCTTCCACTGATAGTGACTTAGAAAGACAGGACAAATCAGTGAGTTTTTTAGACCAGGAAGGGGACGATACAGATACACAAGTCCCCAGGAAAGACAGACTAAAAGACACTACAATAACCAGGAAATACACAAAAAGCAACAGGAGCAGTCAGGAAATAGAAAAAGAAATAAAGACAAACCCACGGGAACTCAGGTCAGGGTCACGGAAACACTAAGATATGTATCTGATGATCAGGCTACATATACGATGGCTGAGTCATCATCAGATCTCAAAGTGGTAAATCTATCTGACTTCCCACTAAATCAACATCATGTCTCTCTGTTGCAGAAGGGATTATCATTTTCACCCACTGCCACGATGAGTGAGTTTGAGGTCTTTAAAGATCTAAATCTGTTTCTGCGGAGGGTAATCTTTAGATACTGGCATTCAGATAGAGGTAATCAGTCTGTAAAGGGAGATGAACAAAATAAGGAAGAACTTGAAGCTTTGGAGGCCTTAGTCGCTCTGCTTGAAGAAAATCAGGATTCTGATTCTGAAACAGAGGGACAAGATAACCTACAAGTAGGCCCACGTCCATCTAAATTACAGATTAGATCCCTGAAAATGCCATCCCTGTCCAAACACAAACACATCCAGTTTTTTCTGGAACAGGTCAAGAGGGATATGTCCAGGATCAACTGGGAATATAAGGGACAGGATAACCTCACCAAGAAAGAAAGAAAGGCCCTAAGGGAGCTGGAGAAAGCCACTGAGGTTGTAATAAAGGGGAGTGATAAAGGTGGGAATACTGTATTAATGCCCTATGCAATGTATGAGGAACAGACTATGCGCCTTTTACGCGATGTGACCACCTATCAGAGGCTTTCTACAAATCCCTTTGCGCGAATAGTATGTGATCTTAACTTTAAACTCCATATGGCCCATGAAGAATCCCTGATTTCACGTAAAGAATACCAATATCTGAGTGTCCATGAATTCAATATCCCAACGTTCTACACCATTCCTAAACTCCATAAATCTATGACAAACCCCCCGGGGAGACCCATAGTATCTGCTATACAGGGCCCACTGGAAAGGGTTGGCAAATATGTGGATGCATTAATCAAGGAGTTAGTCTGGGAACTCCCTTCATATGTCCAAGACACAAGAGATGTCCTTCAAAAATTGGATGGGAAGGAGGTACCGCAGAACGTTTTACTTGTGGGGATTGATGTAGAGTCGCTCTATACATCAATCCCACATGTATGGGGCCTCAAAGCAACACACTACTTCCTGGATAACAAATTTCCACTGCAGGCCACCCAAAATGAGTTTATCATTGATCTGCTACATTTCATGTTAGAGAACAACTGTTTTCAATTCCTAGGAGCCCACTACAGACAAATTAGAGGCACCTCGATGGGAGCGCCATGGGCGCCCTCATATGCATGCCTGCATCTGGGCATGTGGGAACAGGAATGTGTATATCCCTCGTCGATGTACCTTGGCCACTGTTTACTGTGGCTAAGGTACATCGACGATGTGATCATGCTTTGGAGAGGTACTTCTGAGGAACTCATTATTTTTATGGATGAACTAAACAGTAATGATAGAAATATCAGACTTACATACACATGGGACCCAAAGGTTTTGCCCTTCCTGGACCTCACCATCAAGGCTGATGATGGTGGACTCCAGACTAAAACATTCAGGAAAGAAACAGCGGCTAATACACTACTATTGGCCTCTAGCCACCATCCAAAGCCTCTTATACGAGGCATCCCAGTGGGTCAGTTCCTCAGAGCTAGGAGGAACTGCTCACGGGAAGATGACTTCCACACTGAGTTACAGGATCTCTATGGGAGGTTCAGGGATCGAGGATACCCCCACAAAATTATCAGGAAAGCCAAGAAGAGAGCCCTCCTCACTGATAGACAGTCTCTCATTAGAAACCAAACAGAGAATAGATCAGGAAATGTGAGCCAGGCTCCTATTAGGATTATTACCAGGTATGGAGCACAGTGGGAAGAAATAAGGAGGGTCCTGGGTCGCCACTGGCACATCCTGTCTGAAGCCCCTATTTTGGGAAAGATTGTTGGGGACAGGCCACTTCTCACAGCTAGAAGAGCAAGGAACCTTAAAGATCATCTAGTACACTCTGAGTATAATAGACCCAAAACACAGAACTGGCTTACTAGCCTTCCCCCCCTCAGGGGCATGTACCCATGTGGGAGATGTCATGTTTGTAAATATGTCGAGAAGACTGACATGTTCACCAACTCTGATGGCAACAAGCAATTTAAAATTAACAGTTTTATTAACTGCACAACTACACGTGTAATATACATGCTGACCTGTCCTTGTGGACTAAATTATGTTGGCAAGACCAAGAGACAGCTGAAGGTCAGAGTTGGTGAACATGTCCAGGGCATCCTCAACAAAGATGATGATAGCCCCTTAGCTTTGCACTTCCTGCAGGAACATGGGGGAGACCCCAGGGGCATGAAGTGCAAAGGCATATACAGACTGAATTTACCATCTAGGAGGGGGGATTTTGATAGGGTCTTATACCAAAAGGAAAAAATGTGGATTTTTTATTTGAACAGTATGCAGCCCTCCGGCTTAAATAATGAATGTAACCTTTCGGTATTCTTGGAACGTTGACTGAATGTATAAATAAATAAATAAGAGAATGAGTGGTGATCCTGCATAAATACAGGACGACCCATAATATACTGTATGTTCAGTCAACAACCCATCTATAGGTTAATTCTGTCCACTGTTATCTCTTCCCAGCTCCCTGTCTTTCTAACAAAATACCATCTAGGTATTAATATAATCTTCCATCTCAGTGAATATGGGCATCCCAACAACTTGTAATCTAGAGTTGCCCTTTATTCACGGCTGAAGGCAGCCCTCTTTCCTCCCCGTGTGGAACGCACATGTCTTTTAATTAGGAGTTGCACTTATGGTGAATGACGTTATGATTGGTGATCAGGTGTGTTGGTTTTTAATTGAAGATTGTTTCTACTAGTTCAGCTATTTAAAGCACTGATCCTGACCTACTGCGCATGCTCTGAGGAAGCCTGTGACCAGGCGAAACGCGTAAGCATCGCACCACCGTGCTTGTGGTGATAGGGACCTCTGGCTGAACACATATACCTAGAACCCTCTCCAATAAATTGTGCACTGCTTAACTGCCGGCAATTGCACAGCATGAAGCATCTGTTGAAAGGATCTTCCCCACTTACTAACCACCCTTGAATCCGGATACTGCTCTCCACAATATGCTCCGTATCAGCTCCTGAACACTGCCTGGTTGATGGAAGTGATCCCTGCTGCTCACCGTAGGCTGTGAGGCTGAATCAAACAACTCAGACGCGAGTGCAGTGTTTCCCAGTGAGCGAGGAGATTGTGAAACGGACTGTAGTCTGCAACAGGAGAGGAAATCTATTATCCTGTGATCTTCTATGGGTGAGCTTCAAAAATCTCTTATTCTTCTTTGGGGAACGAATACATTGTAACCAGTGTTCTCTATTTTACACCGGGGACATACAGAAGCTTAGAGGACTATTTGCTGTCCGGCTACACAGTTTGGCACCGCACTGCATTTAAATCCAGCCGGGAACTTTTTACTTGTTAATGGATTATTGATTCATCTCCACTAAAACCACTCCATGCAGGCAAATGATTCCACTATGTATACCCAATTGATGCCGTAACCATGGTTTAACTGGAGTCTTTTCTGGACAATCTCAAAATAACAGATCGCATCAGGGTCTCGGGAAATTTCTGTCTGCATGTGTATGGCTGTTGTGAATGTGAGAGGTGTACAACAGGTATGGTGGCCACCCAAGTCCCCTAAGACGTTAGTCTTATTTTTAATTATATGTTGAAAGTAGTTGTTATCTGATGTGGAGGAGTTATCTGGAACATAGTTTGTCTTTTTATACTTGTCTGACTCTTTTTGATAACTAATAAAGAATTATAACCAATATGTTAATGGGTCCTCGTTGATGAACTGCTTTACAGATCACTTTTCTGGTCTTCTTTTTTGTGTCGTAGTCAAACCAGCACTGCAGTAACACTTGGTGACGTGGCGAGTCCCATAAGTGCAGTTTAAGCTGGTGAGGTGGCAAGCACAAGTAGTGTCCCGCTGCCACCAAAAAGACAAACACAGGCCCGTCGTGCCCATAGTGCCCTTCCTGCTGCATTCGCCAATCCTAATTGGGAACCCACCGCTTCTGCAGCGCCCGTACTTCCCCCATTCACATCCCCAACCAAATGCAGTCGGCTGCATGAGAGGCATTTTTATGTCCTCCCGAGTACCCCTACCCAACGAACCCCCCCAAAAAAGATGTTGTGTCTGCAGCAAGCGCGGATATAGGCGTGACACCCGCTATTATTGTCCCTCCTGTCCTGACAATCCTGGTCTTTGCATTGGTGAATGTTTTGAACGCTACCATGCACTAGTTGAGTATTAGCGTAGGGTACAGCATTGCACAGACTAGGCACACTTTCACAGAGGTCTCCCAAGATGCCATCGCATTTTGAGAGACCCGAACCTGGAACCGGTTACCGTTATAAAAGTTACAAGTTTGCAAAAAAAACACAAAAAAAAAATAGTTGTCGTTTTATTGTTCTCTCTCTCTCTCTATTCTCTCTCTATTGTTCTGCTCTTTTTTACTGTGTTCTATTCTGCAATGTTTTATTGTTATTATGTTTTATCATGTTTGCTTTTCAGGTATGCAATTTTTTATACTTTACTGTTTACTGTGCTTTATTGTTAACCATTTTTTGTCTTCAGGTACGCCATTCACGACTTTGAGTGGTTATACCAGAATGATGCCTGCAGGTTTAGGTATCATCTTGGTATCATTCTTTTCAGCCAGCGGTCGGCTTTCATGTAAAAGCAATCCTAGTGGCTAATTAGCCTCTAGACTGCTTTTACAAGCAGTGGGAGGGAATGCCCCCCCCACCATCTTCCGTGTTTTTCTCTGGCTCTCCTGTCTCAACAGGGAACCTGAGAAAGCAGCCGGTGATTCAGCCAGCTGACCATAGAGCTGATCAGAGACCAGAGTGGCTCCAAACATCTCTATGGCCTAAGAAACCGGAAGCTACGAGCATTTTATGACTTAGATTTCGCCGGATGTAAACAGCGCCATTGGGAAATTGGGGAAGCATTTTATCACACCGATCTTGGTGTGGTCAGATGCTTTGAGGGCAGAGGAGAGATCTAGGGTCTAATAGACCCCAATTTTTTCAAAAAAGAGTACCTGTCACTACCTATTGCTATCATAGGGGATATTTACATTCCCTGAGATAACAATAAAAATGATTTAAAAAAAAAAAAAATGAAAGGAACAGTTTAAAAATAAGATAAAAAAGCAAAAAAATAATAAAGAAAAAAAAAAAAAAAAAAAAAAAGCACCCCTGTCCCCCCTGCTCTCGCGCTAAGTCGAACGCAAGCGTCGGTCTGGCGTCAAATGTAAACAGCAATTGCACCATGCATGTGAGGTATCACCGCAAAGGTCAGATCGAGGGCAGTATTTTTAGCAGTAGACCTCCTTTGTAAATCTAAAGTGGTAACCTGTAAAGGCTTTTAAAGGCTTTTAAAAATGTATTAATTTTGTTGCCACTGCACGTTTGTGCGCAATTTTAAAGCATGTCATGTTTGGTATCCATGTACTCGGCTTAAGATCATCTTTTTTATTCCATCAAACATTTGGGCAATATAGTGTGTTTTAGTGCATTAAAATTTAAAAAAGTGTGTTTTTTCCACAAAAAATGCGTTTGAAAAATCGCTGCGCAAATACCGTGTGAAAAAAAAAATGAAACACCCACCATTTTAATCTGTAGGGCATTTGCTTTAAAAAAATATATAATGTTTGGTGGTTCAAAGTAATTTTCTTGCAAAAAAAAAAAACTTTTTCATGTAAACAATAAGTGTCAGAAAGGGTTTTGTCTTCAAGTGGTTAGAAGAGTGGGTGATGTGTGACATAAGCTTCTAAAATGTTGTGCATAAAATGCCAGGATAGTTCAAAACCCCCCCAAATGACCCCATTTTGGAAAGTAGACACCCCAAGCTATTTGCTGAGAGGCATGTCGAGTCCATGGAATATTTTATATTGTGACACAAGTTGCGGGAAAGAGACAAATTTTTTTTTTTTTTTTTTTTTGCACAAAGTTGTCACTAAATGATATATTGCTCAAACATGCCATGGGGATATGTGAAATTACACCCCAAAATACATTCTGCTGCTTCTCCTGAGTACGGGGATACCACATGTGTGAGACTTTTTGAGAGCCTAGCCGCACACGGGACCCCGAAAACCAAGCACCGCCTTCAGGCATTCTAAGGGCGTAAATTTTTGATTTCACTCTTTACTGCCTATCACAGTTTCGGAGGCCATGGAATGCCCAGGTGGCACAAACCCCCCCCCCAAATGACCCCATTTTGGAAAGTAGACACCCCAAGCTATTTTCTGAGAGGTATCGTGAATATTTTGCAGACCTCACTTTTTGTCACAAAGTTTTGAAAATTGAAAAAAGAAAAAAAAAAAAAAAATTTCTGGTCTTTCTTCATTTTCAAAAACAAATGAGAGCTGCAAAATACTCACCATGCCTCTCAGCAAATAGCTTGGGGTGTCTACTTTCCAAAATGGGGTCATTTGGGGGGGTTTTGTGCCATCTTGGCATTTTATGGCCTTCAAAACTGTGATAGGTAGTGAGGAGTGAAATCAAAAATTTATGCCCTTAGAAATCCTGAAGGCGGTGCTTGGTTTTCGGGGCCCCATACGCGACTAGGCTCCCAAAAAGTCCCACACATGTGGTAGCCCCGTACTCAGGAGAAGCAGCTGAATGTATTTTGGGGTGCAATTCCACATATGCCTATGGCCTGTGTGAGCAATATATCATTTAGTGACAACTTTTTGTAAAAATTTATTTATTTATTTATTTTTTTTGTCATTATTCAATCACTTGGGACAAAAAAAATAAATATTCAATGGGTTCAACATGCCTCTCAGCAATTTCCTTGGGGTGTCTACTTTCCAAAATGGGGTCATTTGGGGGGTTTTTGTACTGCCCTGCCATTTTAGCACCTCAAGAAATGACATAGGCAGTCATAAATTAAAAGCTGTGTAAATTCCAGAAAATGTACCCTAGTTTGTAGACGCTATAACTTTTGCGCAAACCAATAAATATACGCTTATTGACATTTTTTTTACCAAAGACATGTGGCCGAATACATTTTGGCCTAAATGTATGACTAAAATTTAGTTTATTGGATTTTTTTTATAACAAAAAGTAGAAAATATCATTTTTTTTCAAAATTTTGGGTCTTTTTCCGTTTATAGCGCAAAAAATAAAAACGGCAGAGGTGACCAAATACCATCAAAAGAAAGCTCTATTTGTGGAAAGAAAAGGACGCAAATTTCGTTTGGGTACAGCATTGCATGACCGCGCAATTAGCAGTTAAAGCGACGAAGTGCCAAATTGTAAAAAGTGCTCTGGTCAGGAAGGGGGTAAAATCCTCCGGGGCTGAAGTGGTTAAGCCCCGCACCATTTGGCTGGCCAAAGACCAGAGCACTTTTTGCAATTCGGCACTGCGTCGCTTTAACTGACAATTGCGCGGTCGTGCAACGTGGCCCCCAAACAAAATTGGCGTCCTTTTTTCCCCACAAATAGAGCTTTCTTTTGGTGGTATTTGATCACCTCTGTGGTTTTTATTTTTTGCGCTATAAACAAAAAAATAGCGACAATTTTGAAAAAAAAAAAATTTTCCCCAAAAAATATATAAAAAAACATTTTTTTTCCTCAGTTTAGGCCGATATGTATACTTCTACATATTTTTGGTAAAAAAAAATCGCAATAAGCGTTTATTGATTGGGTTGCGCAAAAGTTATAGCATGTACAAAATAGGGAATAGTTTTATAGGATTTTCATTAATATTTTTTTTTTTACTAGTAATGGAGGCAATCATCGATTTTTATCGTGACTGCGACATTATGGCGGACACATCGGACACCTTTGGCGCTTTTTTGGGACCATTCACATTTATACAGCGATTAGTGCGATTAAAAATGCATTGATTACTGTGTAAATGTGACTGGCAGTGAGGGGATTAACCACTAGGTGGCGCTGTAGGGGTTAAGTGTGTCCTAGGGAGTGATTCTAACTTTGGGGGAGGGACTATGTGTGACACGACACTGATCACCGCTCCCGATTACAGGGAGCTGTGATCAGTGTCAGTGTCACTAGGCAGAATGGGGAAATGCTTGTTTACATTAGCATTTCCCCGTTCTTCCTCTCCGTGAGACAATCGCGGCTATCCCCGTGGACATCGGGCGCGCACGCGATGACACGGCGGCAAATTTAAAGGGACGTACCTGTACTCCCATTTGCCTGTCTGTGCCATTGTGTTGACGTAAATGTACATGCTGCGGTCGTCAAGCGGTTAAATACTGATTTGTAGCACTGGTGGTGTGGTAACACTTGGTTGTTTCACCACAGTTTGTAAATTGATACATGTGAAGGGACATACAGTGCCTTGAAAAAGTATTCATACCCCTTGAAATTTTCCACATTTTGTCATGTTACAACCAAAAACGTAAATGTATTTTATTGGGATTTTATGTGATAGACCAACACAAAGTGGCACATAATTGTGAAGTGGAAGGAAAATGATAAATGGTTTTCAAACTTTTTTACAAATAAATATCTGAAAAGTGTGGTGTACATTTGTATTCAGCCCCCTTTACTCTGATACCCCTAACTACAATCTAGTGGGATCAATTGCCTTCAGAAGTCACCTAATTAGTAAACACCTGTGTATAATTTAATCTCAGTATTAATACAGCTGTTCTATGAATCCTTCAGAGGTTTGTTAGAGAACCTTAGTGAACAAACAGCATCATGAAGGTCAAGGAACACACCAGACAGGTCAGGGATAAAGTTGTGGAGAAGTTTAAAGCAGGGTTAGGTTACAAAAAAATATCCCAAGCTTTGAACATCTCACTGAACTCTGTTCAATCCATCATCTGAAAATGGAAAGAGTATGGCACAACTGCAAACCTGCCAAGACATGGCCGTCCACCTAAACTGACAGGCCGGGCAAGGAGAGCCTTTATCAGAGAAGCAGCCAAGAGGCCCATGGTAACCCTGGAGGAGCTGCAGAGATCCACAGCTCAGGTGGGAGAATCTGTCCACAGGACAACTATTAGTCGTGTTCTCCACAAATCTGGTCTTTATGGAAGAGTGACAAGAAGAAAGTCATTGTTGAAAGAAAGCCATAAGAAATCCAGTTTGCAGTTTGTGAGAAGCCATGTGGAGGACACAGCAAACATGTGGAAGAAGGTGCTCTGGTCAGATGGGACCAAAATTGAACTTTTTGGCCTAAAAGCAAAACGCTATGTGTAGTGGAAAACTAACACTGCACATCACCCTGAACACACCATCCCCACCGTGAAACATGGTGGTGGCAGCATCATGTTGTGGGGATGCTTTTCTTCAGCTCTTCAGCAGAGACATGGAAGCTGGTCAGAGTTGATGAGAAGATGGATGGAGCCAAATACAGGACAATCTTAGAAGAAAACCTGTTATGTCATGTTACACACGACCAGACTATCCGTCATTCCGTCGGACATTCCGATCGTGTGTGGGCTTCATCGGACCTTTCTTTTCGAAAATTCTGACGGACCTAGAATTACAACATGTTTCAAATCTTTCTGACGGACTCAATTCCTATCGAGAAAACCGTTCGTCTGTATGCTAGTCCGACGGACCAAAAACGACGCAAGGGCAGTTATTGGCTACTGGTTATTGAACTTCCTTTTTTCTAGTCCCGTCGTACATCATCACGTTCTAAACGATCGGACTTTGGTGAGATTGTGTGTAGGCAAGTCCGTTTCAGCGGAACTCCATCGGAACTTTCCATTGGAAAGATCGTCAGAGTCTACTCTGACGGAAAGTCTGCTCGTGTGTACGCGGCATTAGAGTCTGCAAAAGACTTGAGACTGGGGCGGAGGTTCACCTTCCAGCAGGACAACGACCCTAAACATACAGCCAGAGCTACAATAGAATGGTTTCGATCAAAGTATGTGTTAGAATGGTTCAGTGAAAGTCCAGACCTAAATCCAATTGAGAATCTATGTCAAGACTTGAAAATTGCTGTTCACAGATGCTCTCCATCCAATTTGACAGAGCTTGAGATATTGTACAAAGAAGAATGGCCAAAAATGTCACTCTAGATGTGCAAAGCTGGTAGAGACATCCCCAAAAAGACTTGCAGCTGTAATTGCAGAGAAAGGAGGTTCTTTTTAGATTGGTGTAGGCACGAGAACATAAAAACTTGGCCAAAGCTGGAACAGGCACAGAGTAGTGTTCCGCTACAAAGGGTCCCTTGGTGTTTCAGAGACCTTCCATCTTCAATAAAGACACATCCCTTAATAGGACCCACTTGCAGCAATGTTTAGGGCTTTTCTCTAGGGGTAAGACTTACAACATCTTCAACATTAGAATCTCCATTGTTCCCCATTTTGGGGTCACCCATAATTTGCACCGGGCCTGAAGGGGGGGACCTTTGATGGACCAGGGGTTGTCAGGCCTCTCATTATACAACATCTGGGGAATGGCCTACATTTCAAATGCTGACCTCAGGAACGGGCCAGTATCAATTGGATTATTGGAGAGCAGCGCAATTGAGACATTTTTTTATATACTTTACCCACTCCTGATGTTTTTGAGCGTACTTTACTCCCTTTCGAGAAATAATGTACGGAGAGAGGGTTACTATCTCACACTATCTCAAAGATATACACTTTGTTGGTAACTCCTTCTGATAACTTCCAATTGCCATTCTTTCGGAAATGGGAGTTGGATTTGGATATGATCTTTACAGAGGAACAGCGTGCTAACATAATCCACTCCACTGAATCTTCAATCTGTACAAAAATACAGGAAATAAATTACAACATTTTTTTCTCAATTGTATGGAACTCTGGTCTTTCTTCATAGATATTACGTCTCGAAAAGATGCTGGTCATGCTCCAGAGTGGAGGACTATTGGAGAGAGGTCCGCAAGATTACTCAAAAATTTTGTGACTTTGAGATACCTGAATAAGCAACTGTTTTTCTTTTACACGGCTTCAAAAAAACGTACATAAAAACTACATAGTGTGCTACTTCTTAAACGCGGCTAAGTCCTGCATCCTTCTTATATGGAAGCAGACCCAACCACCAACAGTGGGCCTATGGCTCAGGAGGGTGGAAGAAGTGAATAGAATGGAAGACTAATGCCCCGTACACACGGTCGGACTTTGTTCGGACATTCCGACAACAAAATCCTAGACTTTTTTCCGACGGTTGTTGGCTCAAACTTGTCTTGCATACACACGGTCACACAAAGTTGTTGGAAAATCCGATCATTCTGAACGCAGTGACGTAAAACACGTACGTCGGGACTATAAACGGGGCAGTGGCCAATAGCTTTCATCTCTTTATTTATTCCGAGCATGCGTGGCACTTTGTCCGTCGGATTTGTGTACACACGATCGGAATTTCCGTCAACGGATTTTGTTGTTGGAAAATTTTATAGCCTGCTCTCAAACTTTGTGTGTCGGAAAATCCGATGGAAAATGTGTGATGGAGCCTACACACGGTCGGAATTTCCGACAACAAGGTCCTATCACACATTTTCTGTCGGAAAATCCGACCGTGTGTACGGGGCATAAGTGTGGACAACCAGGCAGAAACAAGAGATATATGTTAAAACATGGACCTCATGGAACCTTTTTATTCAGAGGAGAGGAAGACTCTCATAGATGTGAACCCCACTAACTGAGAGAGAAGCCAACGCCCCCCTTAAGACAGTTTGGCTCGGTGGGTGAATGCTACCCTACCTGGCACCGGTGGGGGATGGAGGGAAGGAGGAGGAGAGAAATTTAGGGGAGTCTCCCCTTATTCTCTGATTATGGGACTAGGCTGTTAGACTCATTGGATACACGACAGAGAAGGGAAAGACATTTTGAATAATATGATGATAGTAAATATATTATTGGACTAAACAGGTTGCGACTAGTGGAATGTACTATCCAATATTGTGGTTATCATTATCTAGATATGTAAGTTTAAATGCATGGAGCGCTTTTTGTTTCTTTTTTCTTTTCTATTTTCTAAATAAAAGGATTTAAATACCAAAAAAAAAAAAAGAAAGGCGGTTCTACAAAGTATTGACTCGGGGGGGGGGGGGGCGGGCTAAATACGAATGCACGCCACACTTTTCACATATTTATTTGTAAAAAACAAAATGTTGAAAACCATTTATCATTTTCTTCCACTTCACAATTATGTGCCACTTTGTGTTGGTCTATCACATAAAATTCCAATAAAATACATTTATGTTTTTGGTTGTAACATGACAAAATGTGGAAAATTTCGAGGGGTATGAATACTTTTTCAAGGCACTGTTTGAGTAAATGTGGATAATTATATGACACTAGCACGCATGGTAAAACGCTTCATTTTGCAGTGCGGGTTATTGTAAACCTAGCCTTATCATGTATGTTCATGCAGATTGCGTTACATCTTTTTTTGTGCATTGGCATGCATTTTTATGTCATCTGTTGTGAACTGACAGGTCTCTGGAAGTGTCAAAGTACTCACAAATAAATCCTTACTTGCAATGTGTTGCCTTTACATGTGTTTCTTTAACCACTTCATAACCGCCCTATAGCCAAAAGGCGTCTACAGTGCGGCTCTGTTGTTTCGGGAGGGCGTCCATAGATGTCCTCACAGAACCACGCCCCTGCGCACCCCTCGGACACAGCTGATTACAGATTGTGGTAAGTGGCCAATCACACCGGCCCTTTACCATGTGATCAGCTGTGTCCCATCAGAGCTGATAACAACGTAAAAACAGACTTGCTGGTTATCGGCAGAACTTTCCTCAAGCGCTGACACAGCTTGAGGAAAGTAACAAGCAAGTGTGACAGGGGACATGTACACAGATAATCAGGGCATTGATCATCAGTGCTCATCAATGCCACCTATCAGTGCAGCCTATCAATGCCTCCTCATCAGTGCAGCCTAACAATGCTTCCTCATCAGTGCCACCTACCAGTGCCCATTAGTGCCACCTATCAGTGCCTCCTGATAAGTGTGTGTAGAGAGTTTGGAAAAATCATGGCCTTTGTAGGCACCAAGGTACAGAGCTTTTCTTTCAAAAGTCATACATTTTATTAAAATATTTTCCTTAAAAAAAAATTACAAGATACATTAAAAACATACAATAAACTTGCTACCCAAAATTAGCTGATATCACCAACTGAAACACCATAGCGAACCCTACCCTAGTCCATATTGTAAGCGCCAGTGGAGTATGGCTCCCTGTATCCAGGAGGGCTTTGTGGAGGTTGATGTAGCTCAATAAAGCTCTACATGTTTTGTGCAATTGCACTTTCTCAGGAGCTTAAGCAATCAGTGCCTCCTATCAGTGCCTATCAGTGACGCCTATCAGTGCCCATCAGTGCCACCTATCAGTGCCCACCCATGATGCCAATCAGTACCGCCTATCAGTGCCCATCAGTGGCACCTACCAGTGCCTAACAGTGCCACCTATCAATGACTCCTCATCAGTCTGTGTAGAGAGTTTGGAAAAATCATGGATTTTGTAGGCACCAGGGTACAGCGCTTTTCTTTTAAAAGTCATACATTTTATTAAAATGTTTTCCTTAAAAATATCCTAGTCCATATTGTAAGTGCCAGTGGAGTATGGCTGCCAGTATCCAGGCGGGGTTGGTGGAGGTTGATGTAGCTCAGTAAAGCTCTACATGTTTCGTGCAATTGCATTTTCTCAGGAGCTTAAGCAATCAGTGCCCATCAGTGCCACCTATAAGGGCCTATCAGTGATGCCTATCAGTGCCTATCAGTACCCATCTGTGATGCCTATCAGTGCCACCTATCATTGCCCATCCATGATGCCTATTAGTGCCGCCTATCAGTGCCCATCAGTGCCTCCTATCAGTGCCCACCCATGATGCCTATCAGTGTCACCTATCAGTGCCCATCAGTTCCCGTTAGTGCCACCTATCAGTGCTCCTCAGTGAAAGAGAAACATAACTTAATTGTAAAATGTTATAACAAAAACTAAAAAAAAAGTTTTTGTTTTTTTTTTCAAAATGTTTGGTCTATTTTCGTTTGTTTAGAAAAAAATAAAAACCTAGTGGTGATTAAATACCACAAAAAGAAAGCTCTATCTTTGGGAAAAAATATATAAAAATGTCATATGGGTGCAGCATTTCATGACCGCGTAATCGTCATTCAAAGTGTGACGGCACTGAAAGCTGAAAATTGGTCTGGTCAGGAAGGGGGTGAAAGCGCCCAGTATTGAAGCGGTTAAATGTACACAACATTGTGGTGCAAACAAGGCACAGAAAACCCTTGCTTTATATGCGCCCCTGCAAGCACCTGTGTTGATCCGATGCATATAAAATACAGGTCATTGTACATGGTGTGTGAACAAGTCCTGTTATTGCAAATGAAAAAACCTTCTCAGACAGCAATCAGCTACATTGTCATATGACATTCTGACCACAAGAGGGGGTGGTATACCACTGAATATACAAGCTCATTCTCTACTAGCTCATTCTCTACTAGTACTCACAGGAAACGTCATGTCCTTATTTTAAAGCCGTATTAAATCCAAAAGCAAACATTTATTATATCCTTAGATGTGACGGCTGCATTTGTTTTCTTTTTTTTAGGCTTTCTTTCTTCTATTTTCATCTGGTGATCTGCCCAGTAAGCCTGTTTTTCAAAAGAACAAGCTCTCCAGCAGAAGGCAGCAGTTACATGGATGGCACAAACCGTTTAACACTGACAGGGTTGCTTGCAAGGATCAGCTTTTATTTATTTTATTTTTTTTTTATGAAAAACCTTTATTCCAAAAGGAAAAAAAAATGTTGTAAACTGCTTTCAAAATTCTATTTTGAAAAAAAAACTGCTTTCAAAATACAGCATCATCATATAAAAATATAAAAAAAAAAAAAAACCCATAGTAACACTGTACTACTCTGGGGAGGTGATCAGGATTTATTTTTTTGTTCTCGTTTTTACACACTATGAGCACTTATACCAGTGATAAAGACTGTTAACTGGGAATCCATTTCCCCATCCCTAAAGAGCCTACACTGGCTAACCGTAAAGAATCGGATCACATTCAAGACCCTCTGCCTCACCCACAAATGCATACAAGGAAACGCTCCGCTATATCTCCGGGAGAATATAAAACACTACACACCCAATCGCAGTCTTCGAACAGCTAACCAAAACCTCCTCATCATTCCCAAATACCGCTACAGAGCAAAGGGAGAACGAAGATTCGCAGTCCAAGGACCTCGACTATGGAACGCACTTCCGACCTACATCCGCAGTGAAGAAAACCACCAGGCCTTCAGGAAAAAACTAAAGACCTTCCTTTTCTAAGAAGCTGACAACAGAGAACGCATCTGGCGCCTTGAAGCGATTCAGTTCGCATTTGCAGCGCTTTACAATCATTCATTCATTCATTCATTCATTCATTCATTCACTGTTATAAGAAACCTTTTTTTCTGAAATCCATTCATTCAGTGTGTTCAATTGTGATTATCTATGATTGGCTACAGCGCTAATCACATGGTAGAGATAGACTGTAATTTGCCCTGTCTGTAGCATGTGATTACTGTGACCAATCACAAAGATCAACACAATAGTACACAATGATTGGCGTTATTATTATATTATATGCGATTTATATAGCGCCAACAGCTTACGCAGTGCTTTATTGGCATGAACTGAAGCTATCCATTGTGTGCAATTGGGATAACTTTACTGTTTCGTTTTTGTTTTTTTAATTCATTAAAGTGTATTTTTTCCCAAAAAAATTGTGTTTGAAAGACCGCTGTGCAATTTTATTCTCTAGGGTCTCTGCTAAATAAAAAAAAAAAAATTATATATATATATATATATATATATATATATATATATATATATATATATATATATATATATATATATGTAGCGCCCTGCTCCTGAAGAGCAGATGCTATTCTTCTGAAATTTAAGTTAGTTGAAGCTACAGTTTGGCTCAGCTTATTATTACCTAAATTTACTGGTTTCTGTACCAGTTTGGCTGGGTTGCGCAGATTTCCATCAGACCATGAGTGGTGCTGTTACCATCGGTGGATGTTGTAAATACAGTCTGGTTGAACATATTGAATACTCTTTGCTCAGAGACAGTTCGGTGGGAGTGGTTCATCCACCGTGCATTCTGGGTAGGGGTATTTAAGGAGCAGACACCATGTTGTTGGGGTTGGCGCTTCCTGACCTCATGGCCCTCCTGGCCTGGGGAATTGCTGTTGCTTAAAATCCTGCCTTGAGGTTGGCGGACCCAAGGCCCAGCTACTAGAAGAAGGCTCAGAGTTTTAGTGGCTTATTGGTCCATAGGATGGTCTCTTTGCTGTCTGGCCTGCGGGAAGAAGCAAGGGATTGTAGTGACCAGGGGAGGACTCTTCAGGAGAGGACCGAGCATAAGGCTGGTATCTTGAGAAGAGCCTGGGAACTCAGTCGTAGACGCATCTGGGATCAAGCACAGCAATCAGTTCATTCAAGATTGTCAGGTCTGTGGCAGAGACCGTGTCCAAGCATCACATTGGCTGCTAGGTTGGTAAGAGAGACCTATCTGGTGGTTGCTAAATCCAGCTGTGGAAGTGCTGCTCGCTGGATATAGAAAATTACCTCTAACCGCAAGATTCAAGGTACCTGAATCCCTTTCACCCTCTACCTTGCTATTGCATATTTTGTTTCTTTAATAAAACTTGGAAAAAGGACTAAGTGTTGGAGCCAGTGTTTTCAATTGAGTAACTAGTATGGGACCCCTATGACCAACACTGTGAAGATGGTAACGGTAAGCCCAAATCAAAATATCAGCAGCTCCTTCGGGGGTCAGTGCTTCATATATATATAATGTTTGGGGGTCCCAAGTAATTTTCTAGCAAAAAATACTGAAAAAAGAAACAAGTGTCAGAAAAAAGGTTTAGACTTTAAGTGGTTACACTTCCCTCATGTCAGACCAGTTCATTCCTTTGACAGCTGAGTGAGCAGAGAACTCTCTACACTTGTTACTAGACATGTGTATTTGTTTTCGTCCGAATTTCAGGTATTGTCGTTATCGTTTTAACAAACGATAACGAAAGCGCAGAATACGAAAACCGAAAGATCCGACATAAACAAATGCTTTATTTTAGTTTTCGTTGCGACAACAGTTCGATATAGATAGGAGATTCGACATGATGCTGACAATAGTGATCTGTGTCTATCGAACCTGTGATCGAATGTGCCTAACCTTAGCTCTATTAGTCCAAGATTATTCTACATAGAGAGAAAAGATTTGACATAGAGAGGAAAGATTCGACATAGAGAGAAAAGATTCGACATAGAGAGGAAAGATTCGACATAGAGAGAAAAGATCGCTGCTGGAATTGGGTGGGTAAAGTAAAATAAAAATAATGATGATGATGAATGTTATTGGCCGATTGTAACCAAAGAGGAGAGGCAGTAAAATAGCTAGAACTAAGTACACCCGTACAGCCAACTTACTTTCACTTACGATTTGCTAGCAGAGAGAGACACACACACTGAATCATTTCAGAAGACAGTCAATCTTAGCTGGTCCGTGTGTCAGAGAACCTGAATTATTTAGCAATTAAGCATAAGCACAGCAGCAGAACAGTAGTGAAGCAAGATTTTTTCTATGTTGCAATAAAAATTTTATTTCATCTACTACACTATGGGAGTCCACTATTCTTTCTTTTGTACATGACGGACCAAGCTCTACTCCCCTATGAATGCTCAGGACTATCCCTGGAACTCCAACGACCACGCCGACAAGGAGATCATGGAGGTCATATTCATATGCGTAGTGCCCCTTTTGGGGTGAATGGATCTGGTGAGTGGGGACCCTTGAGGGGGAGCACTCAGTCACTAAGGATATTTAGAGCACTCAAGTCACGGTTTTTGACAACTCTTATCACCGTTTTTGAAGATATTTATATAAACTAATTATGGACTAATAATTTTTTGAACACAGTTCACTCAATATGTTCATGGACTTTTAACTTGGTAGTTGCATACCATTTATTGTATTGATCAATTGTATGGTGGTTTATGGGCATTTCGTTATTATTTATGATGGTATTAATGCTTAAATTCACATATGGAAATTACCAATTTATTACTGTATATTGCACTGTACACTGATTAGTTTACACATATATGAGTTATATCGGTTTGGTATTCATAGAGACTTTATTTATGTTATATTTTTACACCTGATGAGTGTATTCACAAAATACCATTACCACTAGTAATATAATTATACACCTTGTAAGGGGATCACATATGTACTAGCACCCCTGGTTATACACATAACCTCAAAAAGGTGGGGCATCTCCGCCGTGGAGCCAGCACATTGGTCTTTATTATTTTTATCAATTCCAATTTAATTCGTTTATTTCTCTTTTTTTACTCACCTGCCCAATCAAGTATAGGGAGCGCCATCACCTCATTTTATATATCTAATTAATAAATATAATTATTACTAGTCATACAACATTAGAATTCTACTACAGCTAGCTTGTAGGCGGAAAATTCGACCGGAAATGTACACATACAGTTTAGCTGCTCCGTCGAATCTTCTTTGAACATTCGACAGACACCATAAGCCTTCAATGACAGATTCGACCTTAATTAATTTGGATTTTCGGATGAATGCAATTTTTAACGAAAAACAAAATAAATAAAAACTAATTTCGGGAGTAACTAAATAAATTTCTTTTTCGGACGAAAACGAAATTCCAAAACGAAATATTTCAATGTGCACATGTCTACTTGTTACATGAAGGAATCGGGGGAATTCTGCATAGAGATCGTGAGGGTGATTGAATCGAGATCACAATTTTTTAACAATTAATCGTGCAGCTCTAGTGCGCGTGAGGCGCGACCCTGGGAGGACATCATATGACGTCCACCCAGGATTGGAAAGTAAAATGAAGGCCGGGCAGGAAGCGGTTAAATTAGTGACAGGGTCCCCATAACCACTTCAGCCCCGGAAGGATTTACCCCCTTAATGCACTTTTTACAATTTGGCACTGTGCTGCTTTAACTGGTAATTGCGCGGTCATGCAATGCTGTAACCAAACAAAATTTGTGTCCTTTTTTCCCCCACAAATAGAGCTTTCTTTCGGTGGTATTTGATCACCGCTGGGATATAAACAAAAAAGACCGAACATTTAGAAAAAAAAATGATATTTTCTACTTTTGTTATAAAAAAATCTAATAATCTCAATATTAGTCATACATTTAGGCCAAAATGTATTCAGCCACATGTCTCGGGTAAAAATAAATGTCAGTAAGCGTATATTTATTGGTTTGCGTAAAACTTATAGCGTCTACAAACTAGGGTAAATTTTCTGGAATTTACGCAGCTTTTAGTTTATGACTGCCTATGTCATTTCTTGAGGTGCTAAAATGACAGGGCAGTACAACCCCCCCCCCCCCCCCCAAATGACCCCATTTTGGAAAGTAGACACCCCAAGGAATTTGCTGAGAAGCATGCTGAGCCTATTGAATATTATATATTTTTGTCACAAGTAATTGAAAAATGAAAAAAAATAAAAATGTTTACACAAAGTAATTGAAATGATCTATTGCTCAAACATGGCATGGTTATATGTAAAATGACACCCCAAAATACATTTTACTGATTCTCCTGAGTACGGGGATACCACATGTGTGGGACTTTTTGGGAGCCTAGCCGCGTACGGAGCCCGGAAAACCAATCACCGCCTTCGGGATTTCTAAGGGCATAAAATGGTGATTTCACTTCCTCACTACCTATCACAGTTTCGGGGGCCCAGAAATGTCAAGATAGCACAACCCCCCCCCCCCCCAAATGACCCCATTTTGGAAAGAAGACACTTCAAGCTATTTGCTGAGAGGCATGTTGAGTCCATGGAATATTTATATTTTACCACATGTTGCGGGAAAGTTTTTTTTTTTTCTACAGAAAGTTGTCACTAAATGATATATTGCTCACACAGGCCATGGGCATATGTGGAATTACACCCCAAAATACATTCTGCTGCTTCTCTTGAGTATGGGGATACCACATGTGTGGGACTTTTTGGGAGCCTAGCCGTGTACAGGACCCTGAAAAACCAATCACCGCCTTCAGGGTTCCTAAGGGCGTAAATTTTTGATTTCACTCCTCACTGCCTGTCACAGTTTCGGAGGCCCTGAAAAGTCCAGATAGAACAAATGACCCCATTTTGGAAAGTAGACACCCCAAGCTATTTGCTAAGAGGCATGATGAGTATTTTGCAGACCTCGCTTTTTGTCAAAAAGTTTTGAAAATTGAAAAAATAAAAAAATAAAATACATTTTTCTTTCCTTTCTTTATTTTCCAAAACAAATGAGATCTGCAAAATACTCACCATGCATCTTAGCAAATAGCTTGGGGTGTCTACTTTCCAAAATGGGGTCATTTGGGGGGGTTGTGCTATCTGGACATTTCATGGCCTCCGTAACTGTGATAGGTAGTGAGGAGCAAAATCACAATTTTACGCCCTTAGAAATCCTGAAGGCAGTGCTTGGTTTTCGGGGTCCTGTACACGGCTAGGCTACCAAAAAGTCTCACACATGTGGTATCCCCGTATTCAGGAGAAGCAGCAGCATGTATTTTGGGGTGTAATTCCACATCTCTTGGCAGGTTTGCTGTTTTGTTGTGCCATGTTCTTTCCATTTGGTTATGATAGATTTGATGGTGCTCCTAGGGATCATCAAAGATTTGGATATTTTTTTATAACCTAACCCTGACTTGTACTTCTCAACAACATTGTCCCTTACTTGTTTGGAGAGTTCCTTGGTCTTCATGGCAGTGTTTGGTTAGTGGTGCCTCTTTGCTTAGGTGTTGCAGCCTCTGGGGCCTTTCAAAAAGGTGTGTCTATGTAATGACAGATCATGTGACACTTAGATTGCACACAGGTGGACATCATTTCACTAATTATGTGACTTCTGAAGGTAATTGGTTGCACCAGAGCTTTTTATGGGCTTCATTACAAAGGGGGTGAATACATACGCACATGCCAATTATCAGTTTTTTATTTCTGAAAAATAGTTTTACGTTTATATTTTTCTCATTTTACTTCACCAACTTAGACTATTTGTGTTCTGATCCATCACATATAATTCAGATTAAAAAAACATTGAACTAAAGGCTTACTTTTGTAAGGCACTACTATGTGTACTGGTGTTAGTGAAGTGCTTGGTGTACTCACTATGGATGTCTTCTCCTCTCGCGCTGGAACTGAAAAGGGCTCCACGAAGGGAGATGATATCACTTCCTCTGCCTGTGTTTACATTACATAGGCAGAGGAAGCATTTCATTCACCAGAAGCGATCAGCAGGTCCAGGCCAGAAATAATTGGCCTGGGCCTGTCGATCGATCGGTTGTGTAGTGAATCCGATCGCCGCAGGGACGGCGGGGGCACGCGCACACACCCCCTACCCGAGCGTAGTACACCTACGACAATTTGAACAGCTGGGCCAACCTGCCACAGTCTAACTGCAGCGGCTGGTCGGCAAGGGGCTAAAGAGTACCTCCACTTTTGTTGAGAAAAAAACCTTCCCCTCCGGGTGATCTCTGTACATTACAAGGATTTTAATAAACTTTGTTGTAGATTCCTAAAGATGAAAAGTTGTGCTTATTAATCAGAAAACACCAAAATAAAGTCCAAAAAGTGCTAATAAAGTCCAATTCAGCAGCACAAGCTGAGTGAAGACAAAGGATAATACGATGAATAAACATCAACCAAGGTGCTTAAGTGGACGAACGTGAAACAAATCCAAAGAAATCCTCCACCTTGTGAGTCACCAACATTAAAGTCCGGACGTGCTCTTACCCCAAGACGTGGACCCTCTAATATGGAAGGTCGAACAAGCATTTGGATATCCCAGCTGTGTCCATGGAAGAAATAGTACAGATGGCATATGGTCCCTTCCTCCTGCACTAGACATCCAGACAGTCCAGCAGTAACCCAAAAAATAGACAAGGGGCTCCTCTGCTGCCACTTCCTGTTTGTCTGTGTCCATGAACAGAGTGAATCTGTATGGGAGTGATTGTATAATTATCAATCAGCTGCTGCACCTGCAGGGCTCTAATGAGGAAAGTGTCAGGGTCTGCATCCATTTAGACGTGATTTACCTTTGGGAGTATCTCACCAAAAATGAAATTTTTGTTGCAGGGGATGCCTAAAATCTGACTTGTATCTTAGTGCAGACTTCTGGGAAATTCAGTGAGCCAATCACACAAGCAGGAAATGGCATTTCTGGAGGTGTTTTGTACAATATCTGTGTACAGAAGACCTTCAGGTTGCCATATTGCATTTTACAGAAAATTACAGAGCTGCAGACTGAAAAAAAAACTGTAATTTTTAATAACATTCAATTACAATATGACTTGTGTAGCAATTGTACTGTATACGATCAAATTATACATAGGCCCCGTACACACGATCGGACATTGATTGGACATTCCGACAACAAAATCCATGGATTTTTTCCGACGGATGTTGGCTCAAACTTGTTTTGCATACACACGGTCGCACAAAGTTGTCGGAATTTCCGAACGCCAAGAACGCGGTGATGTACACCACGTACGACGAGACTATAAAAGGGCAGTTCAGAACCAAGCGCGGCACCCTTTGGGCTCCTTTTGCTAATCTCGTGTTAGTAAAAGTTTGGTGAGAGACGATTCGCGCTTTTTCAGACTCGTGGTTTTCAGATCGTATTTCTGCCGTTCAGTTTGTGCTTGTGGGTTTGATTCTGGTCTTCAGTGTGTGCAGCGAGTTCCCCTTGACTTCTCATTGTGTTCTTGTTCGTTCGTTACTGGTTTTCAGGTCGCTCTTCACAGGCCTTGCTGTTCTTCAGTGCGTTCTGTTACTTCGTTCTGAGCAGCCGACCGTTTTCTAGCCATGTTTCGTATGCGTACTCCTCGTAGAGTTCGTGCTGTGCGGGGGCTTGGTGTTGGGGTCCTGACCTTGACACAAGTCCAGTCCATGAACAGGGTGGGGAGGAGTTCATGGACCAAGAATTGGTTGCTTCAGCGTGACCAGTTCTCTCATATGCCTTTGCTCCGTGAGATCCGTGAGAATAATCCTGATGATTTCAGGAACTTTCTCCGGATGACGGACCCCGTATTTCACCGTTTGTTGGCTTTGCTGACCCCCTATATCAGCAGGCAGGATACCTGTATGAGGCAAGCCATCACTCCGGTGCAGAGGCTCGTCGCTACCCTGCGGTATTTGGCCACAGGGAGAAGCCTGCAGGACTTGAAGTTCTCGACAGGCATCTCCCCCCAGGCTCTGGGGATCATTATCCCGGAGACCTGTTCTGCCATCATTCAGGTCCTGCAGGACTATATTAAGGTAAGATTTTTATCCTTTAACATCACATTTTATTGTATTTAATGTTTGCTAATATATTGTATTTCTTTCCTCATTCCCTAATTACCATGATTGTAATATGCTGTGAATGTCCCCTTTGTCCTCATGCATGCTGGATTTTTATGTAATTTTTTTTTGTCCTTCACACATATTTGCCTTCACTTACCTCCCCAGCATGCTCTCCTGGGCCTATATTCACCTCGTGTAGTCACTGAACATGTATTTTGTCAGCTCCATAGTAGTGCTTTACCCTAAATACCCCCTAAAATGTTTAAAATTGTGATGTGTGCTTTAAATTCAGACAGAGTGCCAGAGGCTTTATTTTTGGGTTCACAAAATCATTTGGAACCCTCCCCCCCCCCCCCCCCCAACTGCTAACTCAGCTGATACCAATCCTCTATCTGCTGACTTTGCCAAACCCATACACACTATACCCACCTCTTTTGTGGTCAGATTTATGCATTAATTCCCCAAAGCATGTAGTGCAAGGGCCTGCCTCAATACTTTCAAATGGTGCTGTTTAAAGTTTTTGTATCCTATTATTATCTTGATAGGTAATAGCAGAATGCAAAAATGTGCTAAAATGTGTACAATGTGTATTTATATCTTTGTATTATGACACTTCTTACCTGTCCAGTTGACTGCCAATAGTGTAAGTAAGGAGGGGCTGACCAAAGTAATACATATTATGTATGCATTCATCTCTCAATGAAGTGGAGAGGATTACCTGTCCAAAACATCTCCCCCCCCATAAAGAGGGGGGGGGGGGAATCTGATAGGTGGACCTTATACCTTTGTCTTTAAATACTCCCTAAAATAAATGTTATACTGATGCTGGCCAAGAATGTTTGTGTCTAATCTGCTTTCCATGTTTATGTGCAAAATGATTTATTTATTTTTCTTGTTTGACTCCACAGTTTCCTTCCAACCCACAGGAACGGCAGACTGTGGCCTCCCACCTTGCCCAGCAGTGGGACTTTCCTAACTGCGGAGGGGCAATTGATGGGAAACACGTCCACATCGTCCCACCACCCAACTCAGGGTCATACTATTACAACTACAAGGGGTTCAATAGTATTGTGATGTTGGCGGTGGTGTCAGCTACATACGAGTTCTTGTATGTGGACGTGGGGAAGAATGGCCGGATGTCAAATGGTGAGGTCATTGCCTACACGGAGTTCTACAAGCGTCTCCAGAATGGCAGCTTGGGCTTGCCACCTCCAGAAGACAATGTGGAAGGACTCCCATTCGTCTTCATTGCGAATGAAGCGTTTGCGCTGGGGGACCATCTTATGCATTCCCTATGAGGACCCTCACCCCGGACCAGAGGGTTTTTAATTACTGGCTGGCCAGAGCCAGAAGAGTGATAGAGAACACGTTTGGAATAATGGCCAGCCGGTTCCGCCTATTTCTTACACCCATACACATGGCGGAGTATAAACTCATCATCCTGGCTTGCTGTGTTCTCCACAAATTTTTAATGAGAAATTCTGTGAACTATGCTGGCTCAGTTGGGCCTGAATCCGGAATTCATGTAAATGAACCAACCCTGACGGCGCTTGAAGCTGGCCGTCCTGGCTTGCCCCCCCTGAGTTCCCGCGAGGTCCGTCTAAGATACCTTGAATACTTTGCGGGTAGGGGGGCCATCAATATGCCAGACAATGTCTGAGAAATTTTTTAAATAAAAAAAAAATTTAAATACTAAAATATTTGCTGACATTTACTGCTTGTGTTTCTTTTAGCTGACCCTGACATAAATTTGGGGTTGTCCTGAAAATGGCGTGATTGTGTAACATTAGAAAGCACTGTTGGGTGTTATTTACTAAAGGCAAAGACACTTTGCACTACAAGTGCACTGGAGACTGCACTGAAACTGCACTTGTAGTGCAAAGTGGATTTGCCCTTAGGAAATAACCCCCATTTTCACAGAAAACAACAATTTTACCACACCCAAAGTTTTGGAGCATTGAAAGAAGAATCCACACATTATTGATTATCAATCTTTTTAATACCAGCACAATCACATGTGCATTTATAAAAGGTTTTTAAAACAAACCAACATGTTTGTTGTATAATAAAAGTAGAAATGTCCATTTAAGGTAAAACAGGCATGTTTAAAAGCAACAAGAAATACACAAATCTGGAACATACAAAGTTCAACTTTGTTCTAAATTGAAGGCAATATCAGACATGAGTATTTATACAGTAAACTGTGTTTGATATTGCGTTCAGATGGGGTAAAGTCACCCCTGGAAAAGCCAAATTTTGAAGATGCACACAAATTGCTGAATGTCAACATGTGCTAGCTGCCATCATGGGGCATCAAGGGACGTGTTTTGGGGGTGCAACCCCTTCCTCTCAGCTACTTTATTATTGAGGAAGGGGTTGCACCCACAAAACGCCTACATTGATCTCCCGTGATGGCAGATAGCACATGTTGACACACTGTGTGCATCTTCAAAATTTGGCTTTTCTATAATATGTCAAAAAATGTTAAAACATTTTTCATAAAAAAAACCACAACAAAGTAAGGGATTTGGAGGTGTTTTAAACTCTCCCTAAAACATCAATGATGTTCTTCATTTTGTTTTGAACATCATTGATGTTTTGCTTGAGGTTTTCCAAGTCCCTATTACACCCCATTATCTCCCCGATCAGGATCTGGGCACTTTCACTGGTGAAATGACCTGGATCCACAACATCACGATCACCTAAAAATATAGAAACAAAAACACACCATGTATTATAAATATGCCGGCATCCATCTCTTACCTGAGCCTGTGGTCGCAGACACTCACCTGTTGTGGTGACAATTTACACCACGTCTCCTTCCTCCTCCTCTGCTTGGCTTTGGGGGATTTCCACTTCTTCCTGAGGTGGGGGGTCTGTTGTCTCCTCTGATGAGTGGTGTCCTCTGAGTCTTTTCTCCCCTATGTAAAAAAATAGGTTTACTTAGCACACAGATATTTGATGCCAGAAATAGGAATAGGAAACATTGCTTGGAAGTGGGGTACAATTGTCTATTTTGTCCGAGTTCCAAGATGAAGAAATATTTTGTCACTTTGTGAAGCTTGAATACTTACCTGTTTTGTACAAGGTTCAGAGATGGAGTCACCCCTATAGTATTCACTGGAGCACCTGTGTGGACCCCTAATAAAAAGGGTGTTCTGGTGTCCCACACTAGTGCTCCTGTGTTCAGATGTGTAAACTGCTGCTGAGTGTCCTCTCAATACACAGAATCTAGTTTGCATTGCATTCTAGTTCCAAACCCATCTAGACAACAACATTTATTTAACAGAAGTATGCCTGAAAAAATGTTTAGAACTGCATCTGAACAAAACATGGTGTTTTCTGGGCCGAACGAACGAATAATGTGCCCATGAACATGAAAGTTGCCATTTTAAACTGTACAACAGTTAAGAAAAGCACACGGAGCAGGACGAACATAATAAAAATAAAGAATAGGAACACAGGACAACTACTTACTTTTTTGCAGCACTCTCCTGATCCTTCTATACTTATCGTGCTCCCTTAATTTGAGGTCCGACCACCGCTTCCTGAGTTGATCCTTGGATCGCCGTACTCCAAAATTCTGGTGCAGACTCTTGACAACTTTCGCCATGATCTTGGCCTTTCTGACATTGGGGTTCTGGTAAGGTCCATACTTCCCGTCATAGTCGGCCCTCTTCAGCATGTCGACCATCTCCAACATCTCCCCAAAGGACATATTTGATGCCTTAAATCGTCTCCTCCGGGATCGGGATGTTTCTGGCTCTGGGCTTTCCTCCTCCTCCTCGTTGGTGTAATTATCAGACACCTGCTCTGTCTCTGCCATGTGCTCTTCCCCACTGCCCTGAACGAGAAGGGGCGGGGAAAAGACTAGAAAGAACGTCAGGGGCGGGCGGAGTTTCACGCATGCGCAGTGTATATAAAGCGTAACACGCATGCGTAGTACGTACGATCTGTGAGCGGAGGAAGGAGTATCGGAGACGCTGATCGTGATAACGAAGGTAAGATTTAAACTTGGGCCTATACTGCTTCTAGATTGAGGGCTATATTGTGACAAGATTAGGAGACTTTAGCCTGACATTAGGGTTTGTCTTGTGTTGTATCTTGCAGAGAAAATGGATATCTTGAAGGATCAGGAGTTTATCTGCATATTCATATATATGTTCAGGGAGCTGCCCTGTCTGTGGCAGGTAAACCACCCTGATTATAAGAACCAAACAAAGAGGAAGGCAGCGTTGGATAATTTGCTGCAATTTGTGAAGCCGGTGATCCTAACCAGCAGACATCCCCTATTTGAAGGCCCTAATTGGTGGCATGAGGAGCACTTATCTAAGGGAGCGCAAGAAGGTCCAGGTTTCCCAGAGATCAGGAGCTGCAGATGACATTTATCTCCCCAGACTGTGGTACTATGACAGGCTGCATTTCTGGCAGGTCAGACTGAACCCAGGCCAGCTCTCTCCAGTCTTCCTTCCACGCTTCCTTCCCCCTCAGCTGAGGCTTCAGACGTCCAACCTGGGCCTTCCAGGCAGCAACATGTGGAGGAGCCCAGCTTGAGCCAGGTATAGCATTCTTCTAAATATTTCTGGTTGTCAAATTAATGATGTTAAATCTATGTTAGTTTGGAGTACTAATTTATGATTGTGATTGATGAACCAAAAACTAAAACCATGTCCCTTTTTCATACACAGGGAAGTCTCAGCCAGGAGGTGGCCAGGCCAAGTAGGCTGCCTGATACCCAGGTCCCTCCCCTCCGCCTTCAAATAAAAAGTGGCAGGAAGAGGAGTAACCTGGAGGAGGCTGCAATTGGCCTATTTTGGAAGGCTACTGAGGCCCTCAGAACACCCCACAGTGTGGAAGAGGATTTTGCAGACCTAACAGCCTGCAAAATGATGCAAATGGAGGAGGGCCAACGCCTCTTATGTGAGTTTGTCATTTTAGAAGCTCTACATAAGGGGTTGTGGGGCCAGCTCACATGCGAAAGCCACATTTGTGAGCTCACCCATGGTCCTCCTCCTCCTCCAGGTCCTCCTCCTCCTCCTCCTCCTCCAGGTCCTACTCCTCCTCCTGCAACATCTCCAACACCAGAGCCATAGCCGAGAAGGAAGCGTCTAAGGAAGACCAGAGAGTGATGACCCGGGTTCAGTCTGGTCTGGCAAAAGATGCAGCCTCTTGTATGACCACAGCCTGGGGACACAGATGTCATCTGCTGCTTTCATGATCTCTTGGACTTCTGGACCAGACTGCACTCCCTTAGATAAGGACTCCTCAGGCCACCAATTTTGCTGTAAAATAATTGATGTGTGCCCTGGGGGTCAAAGGCTTTGCCAATTTCTGATGTTTATCCAGCATTGCCTCCCTCTTTGTTTGGTTGTGAGCCCTTAATAAAGGAATTTTTGTTTTAATTATACTCGCCTATGTGTGTTTTCCTTCAAAAAGGACAGTTTGTTTGTGAGGAGGCAGGTACATTTTAAAAATACAATGTGAAATTGAGACACCAACACCAAACAATCTCCTTGAGATTAAATAATACAAGATAATAATGGTGTTGTGGTAACTTGACACACAAAACACACCCAAAAATATTCTGGAGTAAAACAAAAAAAATTAAAAAAATAAAAAAACAAGATCAGGCTTGAAAAAAATACAAACAAAAAAAAAGAAAAAAAAAGAAAAATTTTTTGTCAGATGTGACAAATCAAAATATATTGATGAAATCACGATAAATTATAAAGAAAGAAGTTTGTGAGAAGTGTGTGTGAATATAAGCAGCAAAACAACTTCATTCTTCTAGCATTATAAAGAAGAAGAGAATGCGCTGTATTAAACAATTTAATTTCCGACAACAAGCTCCGATCGCACAGTTTCTGACGGAAAATCCGACCGTGTGTACGGGGCAATACACTATTTTGTCAAAAGTATTGGGATGACTGCCTTTACACGCACATGAACTTTAATGGCATCCCAGTCTTAGTCAGTAGGGGTCAATATTTAGTTGGCTCACCCTTTGCAGCTATAACAGCTTCAACTCTTCTGGGAAGGCCGTCCACAAGGTTTAGGAGTGTGTCTATGGGAATGTTTGAACATTCTTCCAGAAGCGCATTTGTGAGGTCAGGCACTGGTGTTGGATGAGAAGGCCTGGCTCACAGTCTCCACTCTAATTCATCCCAAAGATGTTCTATAGGGTTGAGGTCAGGACTCTGTGCAGCCCAGTCAAGTTCCCCCACTCCAAACTCGCTCATCCATGTCTTTATGGACCTTGCTTTGTGCACTGGTCCAAATAATTTGGTGGAGGGGGGATTATGGTGTGGGGGTGTTTTTCAGGGGTTGGGCTTGGCTCCTTAGTTCCAGTAAAAGGAACTCTTAAGGTGTCAGCATACCAAGACATTTTGGACAATTTCATGCTCCCAACTTTATGGGAAGAGTTTGGGGATGGCCCCATCCTGGTCCAACATGACTGCGCACCAGGGCACAAAGCAAGGTCCATAAAGACAGGTTTCCCAGAGATCCGGAGCAGCAGATGACATTTATCTCCCCAGGCTGTGGTACTATGACAGGCTGCATAAAACCTCCAGTACTCTGAGACATGCCCCTTCACATAAATCACATTCCCACATTACCTCCCTCACCCTCCTGCTTCTCCTAATATCTGGTGACATATCCCCAAACCCTGGGCCACCATCATCTGTCTTTGCCCAACGCTCCCATCCCCCTACACCCTCTGGCAGGAGCCGCAACCCACAGAACTTGGTCTCTATTCCTCTTTCCAAAACCAGCCCCCCCTTTTGCTGTGCCCTGTGGAATGCACGTTCTGTCTGCAACAAACTCACCGCCCTTCACGACCTCTTTATCACAAATTCCTTTAACCTACTTGCCATTACTGAAACCTGGCTTCATGAATCAGATACTATTTCTCCTGCTTCCCTCTCCCATGGGGGCCTTCTCTGGACTCACTCCCCCAGACCAAGTGGATGGAAGGGAGGTGGCGTGGGAAGCCCCATGCAGCACCTATCAGGTACTTCACCCACCTCCCTCTCTGACACTCTCCTCTTTTGAGGCACATTGCATTCGTCTATTCTCTCCCAATTCTCTAAGAATTGCTGTCGTCTACCGGCCCCCTGGACCAGTATCAGCCTTTCTTGATGACTTCTCTGCCTGGCTACCCTACTTTCTCTCTTCTGAAATCCCCACAATTATTCTTGGGGACTTCAACATCCCTGTTAACACTAACACTACTATTACTTCTAAACTTCTCAGTCTAACCTCATCGCTTGACCTGAAGCAATGGATTCAGGCTCCTACCCACTCCAATGGCAACACCCTTGACCTTGCCTTCTCCTATCTGTGCACTCCGTGCAACCTTTCCAACAATCCACTCCCACTCTCTGATCACCACCTTATTAGTTTTGCTCTCTCCCTGTCTTCCACCTCTTCTTCCTCCAACCGCCTAACAGTTACACGTAGAAACCTTCGCCACCTCAACCCTTCTCTTCTCTACTCTGCTACTGATCACCTCTATGACAAAATCTCACCTCTGTCCTGCCCCAACCTAGCTACTTTCATCTACAACAGCTCACCGTCTTCCTCCCTAGACAAGCTGGCCCCCCTCACTACACGCAGAATTAGGCCCCGACTGCTACAACCCTGGCAAACAGATGACACCAGAAGTCTCAGAAAACGTAGCCGCGCTCTTGAGCGCCTGTGGTATAAGACTAAGACCCAGGAAGACTTCACACAATATAAATCTGCCCTCCTAAAATACTACTCCTGCCTTCACACTGCCAAACAGACCTACTTTATCACACTCATTAACACCTTCTCATCCAGTCCACGTCAACTCTTCTCTACTCTGTCCTCCACTGCCTCCACCCACTAACTCACTCACTGCCAATCACTTCAAAACTAAGATTGATACAATTCATGAGGAGATCACCAATGCGCATAAACCTCCCCCATGCAACACCCCATGTCCACAGACACAATCATTACTTCCCTCATTCAACCCTGCTACTATTACTGAGGTTGCTAAACTTTTATCTAGCACTCATCTAACCACTTGCCCCGTGGATCCTGTTCCCTCGCAAATGCTACGCTCACCCTCTGACTCGATTCTACACTCTCTAACTCACATTTTTAACCTCTCCCTCTCTTGTGCCATATTCCTAAACTCTCTAAAACATGTGCTAGTCACCCCCATACTAAAAAAGCCCTCACTGGATCCCACCAATCTCAACAACTTACGTCCCATCTCCTTACTCTCCTTCTCCTCCAAACTTCTTGAAAGACTGGTCTACAACCGACTAAGCGACCATCTGACCATGAATAAACTTCTTGATCCCCTTCAGTCCGGTTTTCGCCCTCAACACTCCCCGGAAACTGCTCTCCTTAAACTCTCAAATGAACTACTAATGGCTAAAACCAGTGGACACTATTCTGTACTACTTCTCCTGGATCTCTCTGCTGCCTTTGATACAGTGGACCACCCCCTCCTCCTCAAAAAACTCCACTCCTTTGGTCTCCGTGACTGCACTCTTCGCTGGTTCTCATCCTACCTATCCCACCGCTCCTTTAGTGTCACTTACAACTCTACTTCCTCCTCTCCTCTTCCTTTCTCCGTTGGGGTCCCCCAAGGTTCTGTTCTTGGACCTCTCCTTTTCTCAATCTACACCACCTCCTTGGGTCAGTTGATTGCCTCCCACGGCTTTAAATATCATCTCTACGCTGATGACACCCAAATCTATCTCTCCACCCCCAGCTCTCTCCATCTGTCTCCTCACGCATTACCAACTTACTAGCAGACATATCAGCCTGGATGTCACATCACTTCCTTAAACTCAACCTATCCAAAACCGAGCTCATGATATTTCCTCCCTCAGGTGCCACTTCCCCTGATTTCCCTGTCAAGATCAACAGCTCAACTATCAACCCATCTCCCCACGCCAAGGTCCTAGGTGTAATCCTGGACTCTGAACTAACCTTTCGACCCCCACATTCTATCACTATCCAAAGCTTGCCGCCTCAATCTCCGCAACATCTCCAAGATACGCCCCTTCCTAACCAGTGTCACCACAAAGCTTCTAATCCACTCCCTGGTCATCTCCCGCCTCCACTACTGCAACTCCCTCCTCATTGGTTTACCTCTAAATAGGCTCCTCCCCACTTCAGTCCGTCATGAACGCTGCTGCCAGGCTCATCCACCACAAAAACCGCTCAGAGTCTGCCACACCCCTCTGCCAGTCTCTCCATTGGCTGTCACTCAGTCACCGAATTAAATTCAAGATACTAACTATAACTTACAAAGCCATCCACAACCTGGCCCCCAGCTACATCTCTAACCTAGTCACAAAATACCAACCTAATCGTTCTCTTTGCTCCTCCCAAGACCTCCTGCTCTCAAACTCCCTTGTCACCTCATCCCATGCTCGCCTTCAGGACTTCTCCAGAGCCTCCCCCATCCTCTGGAATGCTCTACCCCAATCCGTCCGATTTTCTGAAAACTCATCTCTTCAGAGAAGCCTATCTGGCCCCCACCTAACAACTGTACATTTATCTTCTCAATCAGCACATCCCCCACAGTTATTACCTCTTGTATCTCTTGACCTTCCCTCTTAGATTGTAAGCTCTAAGGAGCAGGGCCCTCTGATTCCTACTGTATTAAAGTGTATTGTATTTGTACTGTCTACCCTCAAGTTGTAAAACGCTACGTAAACTGTTGGCGCTATATAAATCCTGTATAATAATAAAGACATGGATGAGCGAGTTTGGGGTGGGAGAACTTCACTGGCCTACACAGAGTCCTGACCTCAACCCAATAGAACACGTTGGGGATGAATTTGAGCGGAGACTGAGAGCCAGGCCTTCTTGTCTAACATCAGTGCCTGATCTCACAAGTGCGCTGGAAGAATGGTCACACATTCCCATAGACACACTCCTAAACCTTGTGGACAGCCTTCCCAGAAGAGTTGAAAATGTTACAGCTGCAAAGGGTGGGCCAACTCAATATCGAACCCTACGGACTAATGCCCCGTACACACGGTCGGACATTGATCGAACATTCCAACAACAAAATCCGTGGATTTTTTTCCGACGGACATTGGCTCAAACTTGTCTTGCATACACACGGTCGCACAAAGTTGTCGGAAAATCCGATCATTCTAAACTCGTTGCCGTAAAACACGTACGTCGGGACTATAAACGGGGCAGTAGCCAATAGCTTTCCTCTCTTAATGTATTCTGAGTATGCGTGGCACTTTGTCCGTCGGATTTGTGTACACACGATCGGAATTTCCGACAAAGGATTTTGTTGTCGGACAATTTTTTAGCAAGCTGTCAAGCTGTGAAAATGTGTGATGGAACCCACACACGGTCGGAATTTCCGACAACAAGGTCCTATCACACATTTTCCATCAGAAAATCCGACCGTGTGTACGGGGCATAAGACTGGGATGCCATTAAAGTTCATGTGCGTGTAAAGGCAGGCGCCCCAATACTTTTCATAATATAGTGTGTGTGTGTGGAGAGATAGATAGATAGATAGATAGATAGATAGATAGATAGATAGATAGATAGATAGATAGATAGATAGATAGATAGATAGATAGATAGATAGATAGGTAGGTAGATAGATAGATAGATAGATAGACAGACAGACAGACAGACAGACAGACAGACAGACAGACAGACAGATAGATAGATAGATAGATAGATAGATAGATAGATAGAATGAATTGATTAATTTATTATTATTATTATTATTTATTTATTTTTTCATGACAGTGGAATTACCCTTTCCACCTGTCTGATCATATCATTTACACTTAGTATTCTGTATTTCTACCACAGCCGACTTTACTTTCCAGTAAATAGTATTATCAGCATTTCCCGTCTTTGGTCTTATCTTACAGCAGGCAAGATTTATAGCATTCCTGGCACATTCCTTTCATTCTTCCATCTGCTTACCTGGAGAATGCAGTATCGGGCAGTTATGGCGCTCTCATATACCGTAGTGAACACACCATTCCTGATCACAACACATTAGAGGATGTGATGTAATGTGTGATCTACACACCCCATCACACTGCAAACACCATAATGGCCGATGACGTATCATTCACTCCGACTTTCTCTGGTTTTATTATCGGCATCCTTTTAAGTGGTAATTCCGAAATACTATTATTCATAATGTGAGATATTTGGGGCTGATGAATGGATTACTCACACATCCTCTCTGATGACATCATCGCCCCTTTCCCTGTTTTGTACACATACCTAGACCTCGGGCGGGACCACACCATAGAAAACACATGACTCCATGTGTAGTAGAAGTGCGGAGAGTGAGCACATCGACACATCATTGTGGTCATTTCACCTGGAAAACAAAGAAAAGTTTGGAAGTCTGACTCAGAAGACATACCAGACATAACAAATCTCAGATTTCCTCTCTGTCTCGTCATGTTGAAGAGATTCTCGATGTATCATTTTTATATAGCAACCGGAAGGAGGCTGGGCATAAAAAAAAAAAAAAATAAACACTCCCTTCTGGGTGATCCATGTAAATTGCTGGGATTTTAACAAACTTTGTTGCAGATTCCTACCCCTTTCTACTCTGAAGAAATAGTGGAATGTTTCACTGGACTGATTCTGATTGGGAGGGTCTGGTTCACTATAATCCCCTGCTGCACTCTCAGTGTCCTAATGAGGAAAGTTGCAGGGTCTGTGTCCCTTTAGAAGGATTTAACCCTTAGTAGGTATCTTAACAAAAAAGGCATCTCTGTTACAGAGGATACCTAAAAATCTGATTTGTATCTTAATGCAGACTTCTGGGAAAACAGTGAGCCAATCACACAAGCAGGAAATGACATTTCTAAAGGTGAACTGGCTGTATACAGAATACCTCCAGGTTGCCGTATTACATGGAATCTGAATCTGAAAGATTGAAAAGGAAAGGTCATTTTTAATAACATTAAATTACAATGTGACTTGTGTTGCAATTGTATATGCTATATTAATATTCTTTGTTTTCTATTTTTTTCCCACAAAATTGGGGTCACTCTTTAATTCTGATACTGTTATGCACACTCAAGAGCTGGGAGACACAGGGCTTAATGTAATAAGTTAACCCCTGTACTCATATTGTTACATAATTGTGACCCTGCACTCTGTTTAGTGCATACTTCTCCACTTTGTATGTTACATACTCCTGGCCCCTGCATTATATACTACTGACACCTGCACTCCATACATTACATACTGCTGACCCCTGCACTCTGTACATTACATACTTCTGACACCTGCACTCTGTATATTACGTACTCCAGGCCCCTGCACTCTGTACATTACATGCTTCTGACACCTGCACTCTGTACATTACATACTGCTGACCCCTGCACTCTGTACATTACATACTGCTGACGCCTGCACTCCGTATATAATACACTGCTGACACCTGCACTCTGTACGTTACATAGTCCTGATACCTGCACTGTGTACATTATATACTCCTGACCCCTGCACTCTGTACATTACATATTCCTGACCCCTGCAGTCTGTGTTGTTACATAGTCCTGACCCCTATGGTCTGTATGTTACATACTCCAGATCCCTGCAATCTGTATTTTACATACTCCTGGCCTCTGCACTCTATTTGTTATGTACTTCTGACTCCTGCACTTAGCGTGCTTACCGTGCTGTCTTATTATTGTCTTATTGTATTGTATTGGCTGTTTAGGAGGGCCCTGTCACTTAGAATGTACAGGACCCCAGGATTTCTAATGAACCTGTAAATAATAAACAAAATGTCATCTAAAAAGTCACTTACAAACATTTACTTGGATTGCAATATCCGGTGTACCCAACAATCAGGTTACTGAGTGTATTCCACCTCGATGAATTCCTCCAAGAGACGTCTTGTAGTCACCTTCTTCCATTTCCTTCTACTTCCTTCAGTCCGGCCGGCGGAGACATCAGATCATAACCTTATATTGCAACACAACAGATCTACCTGAGCAGGTGAGCAAACAGAAGAGAACAGCAATGGTATTTATTACCAACAGGTGACACTCCGTATTATATGTCAGCGGGTTACCAGGCCGCCCTTTTAACCATTAATTCAAAAATTCAACTGCAAATTGTCCTTTACTGCAAAAAGTATGGATCTGTATGGATCTCTGTATGGATCTCTGTATGGTTCTGTATGGATCTCTGTATGGATCCCGGTATGGATCTCTGTATGGATCTCTGCATGGTTCTGTATGGATCTCTGTATGGATCCCGGTATGGATCTCTGTATGGATCTCTGCATGGTTCTGTATGGATCTCTGTATGGATCTCTGCATGGTTCTGTATGGATCTCTGTATGGATCCCGGTATGGATCTCTGTATGGATCTCTGCATGGTTCTGTATGGATCTCTGTATGGATCCCGGTATGGATCTCTGTATGGATCTCTGCATGGTTCTGTATGGATCTCTGTATGGATCTCTGCATGGTTCTGTATGGATCTCTGTATGGATCCCGGTATGGATCTCTGCATGGTTCTGTATGGATCTGTATGATCTGTATGATCTGTATGGAAATCTTTATGGATCTGTATGGATATCTGTATGGATCTGTATGGATCTCTCATAGCTTACTTCTACATCGTGAGAAAATAAAACAGTGAACCTTAATATTATAATATTACCAAAATGTAACATTATAATAACAAAAATAATATTGTAGACTTTATTCATTAATTGAGTACTTAATTATGTATTTATTTATCATTATAAATAATAATATATCAGAGTAAAATAAATAAAAGGAAATCTAAAATTAGAGATCTGTAAAAATAAAAAAATAAACTATACAGATTTGATGATCCGGTCGGTATCTGGGGGGCTCCCTTATTTTTAACCACTTCAATACCGGACACTTTTACCCCCTTCCTGTCCAGACCAATGTTCAGCTTTCCGCGCTCTCACACTTTGAATGACAATTACTCGGTCATACAACACTGGACTCATATGACATTTGTATCATTTCTATGAGACAGATGGAGCTTTCTTTTGGTGGTATTTGATCACCGCTGGTGACCCTGACTCTGGTGTAATCAGGATTACCAGGACTAGCATCCCCATTGGAAGATTTCTACTCCATTCCTGTTCCACCTTACATCAGAGTCCCCCTTTACATGAATGTCCCCCTTACATGAGAGTCCCTGTCAATGCCTGTTTAAATCAGAGCCCCTGTCAAAGCCCCTCTGACATTGGAGATCTCCCTTACATGGGATTCCCTATAAGAGTCCCCCTTACATCAGAGTCCCCTTTACTTTAAAGTTCCCCTTACATCAGAGTCTCCCCTTACATGATAGTCCTCATCAGAATCCCCCCTCCCCCCCGTCACATGAGAGTGTCTATTGGAATCCACACTTACGTTAAAGTCCCCCTGACATCAGAGTCTCCCTTACATGAGAGTCCCCATCAGATCCCCCGTACATTAGAATACACTTACATAAGAGTCCCAATCAAAGTCCCCCTTACATCAGAGTCCCCATCAGAATCTCCTTTTACATCAGAGCCCCCCTTACATCAGGGTCTGCAGGAGAGTCTCCTCTTACATTGGAGTCCCTCTTATACCAGAGTCCCCCTTACATTAGAGTCCCCATAAGCGTCCCCTTTACATTGTAATCCCTCTTATATCAGAGTCCACCTTACATGAGAGTGCCCATCAGAGTCCTCTTACATCAGAGTACCCATCAAAGTCCCCTTTCATTAGAGTCCCCCCTACATGAGAGTCCCCATCAAAGTCCCCCTTATAATGGTGTATCCCCTTACATCAGAGCCCCCTTTACATTAAAGTCCCCCTTACATCAGAGTGTCCCTTTACATGAGAGTCTCCATCAGAGTCCCCTCCTACGTCAAAGTCCCCCTGACATCAGAGTCTCCTTTACAGTAAAGTCCCTATTACATCAGAGTCTCCCCTTACATGAGAGTCCCCATCAGAGACCCCCCTTACATGAGAGTCTCCATCAGAATCCCCTCTTACATCAAAGTCCCCCCTGACATCAGAGTCTCCTTTACATTAAAGTCCCTCTTACATCAGAGTCCTCCTTACATGAGAGTCCCCATCAGATCTCCCATACATTAGAGTACTCTTACATAAGAGTCCCCATCAAAGTCCCCCTTATAACGGTGTCCCCCCTTACATCAGAGTTTCCTTTTACATCAGAGCCCCCACTTACATTAAAGTCCCCTTTACATAAGAGTCCCCGTCAGAGTCCCCCTTACATCAGTGTCTCCAGAAGAGTCCCCTTATATCAAAGTCCCGCTTACATGAGAGTCCCCATCAGAGTCCCCTTACATCAGAGTATTATTTTTAGATTGTAAGCTCTAAGGAGCAGGGCCCTCTGATTCCTCTTGTACCAAATTGTAATGTGACTGTAATGTCTGCCTTCATGTTGTAAAGCGCTGTGCAAACTGTTGGCGCTATATAAATCCTGTATAATAATAATAATACATGAGAGTCCCCATCAGAGTCACGCTTACATCATCGTCTCCTTTACTAGGAATTTCCACTTATATCAGAGCCCCCTTGCATCAGAGTCCCCTCTTACATCAGAGTTCCCCCTTATATGAGAGACCCCCATCAGAGCCCCTTTACATCAGAGTCACCATCAAAATCCCTTTTACATCTGAGTCCTCCTTACACAAAGTCCCCCCCCCCCCCCCCTCCCTTAGATCAGAGTCATTATCAAAGTCCCTCCCTTAGATCAGAGTCATTATCAAAGTCCCTCCCTTGCATCAGAGGGCCAGATAAAATATTGCAGCAGGCCAGATTTGTCCCCGTGGTTTTGGCACCCCTACAGCAAACAATAATAAATAGGGCTGACAGCGCAGCAGATCATTGCAGAAACTGTGGGGTTGATTTTACTAAAGACAAATAGGGGGAGATTTACTAAAACTGGAGCACTCAGAATCTGGTGCAGCTGTGCATGGCAGCCAATCAGCTTCTAACTTCTTCAATTAAGGTTTGACAATAAAACCTGGAAGCTGATTGGTTTCTATGCAGATCTGCATCAGATTTTGCACTCTCCAGCTTTAGTAAATCTCCCCCTTAGTCTGTGCACCCTGCAAAGTGCATTTGCTCCAGATCTTAGTAAATGAGGTAAAGCTTCACTTTGCAATGATTACCCAAGAAAAATTGTAAAAAAAAAAGCATTTTTGCTTGCACGTGATTGGATGATGGAAATCAGCAGAGTGCACGGTCTATTTGCCTTTAGTAAATCCCCCCCCCCCCCCCCTCCTGTATGCAGTGCAGGCGCCTCTCCTGCTGCAGTAAAAGAAGAGTTAATAGACAGAAGAGAAGGGCGCGTGGCCCTCGGGTGCAGGTCTAAGTCCAAGCAGAATTTCATGGCCTGGAGGATGAATGTTTGTGTTTTGCATTCATCACCATCCAGATTGGAGACCTCCTGATCCCCCCGCCGCCGCCCCATACAATGGCAGGAATCTGTGCAATGTCTGCCCCGCTCTCACTCCATGCCCGGGGATTAGGAGCTGCCCTGGCGGGGATGTGCTGCACAGGTAAGGCCCCCCGATCTCTGGCATGCTGCGACTTGCTGGTGCTGGGAGCAATGGGCGGGAGCCACCTCCCTTCACCTGTATGGGTGGCCCCTTCCTCCGTCACAGCTGGGTGGAGATCATTCCTGGAGTCCTGTTGTGTCTCAGGAATCCAGGTAGACGACGGAAGGACGGAAGGACGGAAGGACGGACGGTCCCGCTCACAGGAAGGTGAGTCCATTGTACCCTTTCTAGAAATGTGCCAAGTACCTGCAGAAGAGCTGACCTGAGCCGCATCGCCTACCAGAGTCTGACCATACACTATGCAATCTGATTGTACAATCTCCTTTAGATCTATACGCTGTGTGAGAAGGCCTTCCCGACTTGATACAATTCCAATGTATTGTTTAGATGTCATATTCCGGGGCTTAGTAAATCGAAAGTACGTTGGACAGCGCCTTGAAAAAGTATTCATACCCCTTGAAATTTTCCACATTTTGTCATGTTACAATCGAAAAAACGTAAATGTATTTTATTGGGATTTTATGTGATGGACCAACACAAAGCGGCACGAAATTGTGAAGCGGAAGGAAAATGATAAATGGTTTTCAGAACATTTTACAAATAAATATGTGAGAAGTGTGGGGGGGGGGATATTTATTCAGACCCCTTTAGGGCCGCTTCACCCCATAGAAACGCAGTCCGGATACGTTCCAGATACTTTTCTGCATGCGCGGCTTTTTTTTGTGTGCGTTTTTGATGCGGTCCAGTGCATTTTTCACCCCTCTTTATTCCTAACCTTTTTCCGGGGGCGTTCCAGTGTGTTTTTGATGCTTTTTAGGGCCAGTTCACACCACATGCAGTCCACTGCATTTTTGTTCTGCATCAAAAACGCATGGAAAGTGGGTTATATGGTTTTCAATAGCATGGTTCACACCAGTGCTTGCAGTTCCAGAAAAAAAAAAAAAAATTAGAACATGCTGCATTTTACCTGCACTGGAAGGGCCAGTTCACGCCATAGAAACGCAGTCCGGATGCGTTCCAGGTGCTTTTGCATGCGCGTTTTTGATGCGTGCCAGTGCGTTTTTGGTGCATTTTTAATGCAGTCCAGTGCTTTTTTTCCCCCTCTTTTTTCTTATCCCTAAGGGCCAGTGCACACCATAGAAACGCAGTCTGGATGTGTTCCAGATGGTTTTCTGCATGCACGTTTTTGATGTGTTCCAGTGCATTTTTTTCCCCCTCTTTTTTTCTTAACCTTAAATAAGGACATGTTTGTTCCAGTGCATTTTTGGTATGTTTTTGGTGTGTTTCAGTGCATTCCAGTGCGTTTTTGATGCATTTTACAGCATTCCAGTACAGTCCAGTGCAGGAAAAATGCACAAAAACGTATAGAAAGTAGGCTATATGGTTTTCAATAGCACATTTCACACCAGTGCATTCCAGTTCCAGAAAAAAAAAAGTAGAACATGCTGCATTTTTCCTGCACTGGACTGTACTGGAATGCTGTAAAAAGCATCAAAAACTCACGGCAACGCACCTAAACGCACCAAAAATGCACTGGAACACCCATGTTCTTATCTAAGGTTAAGGGAAAAAAAGGGGGGGAGGAAATGCACTTGACTATCAAAAACGCACCAAAAACGCGCTGGAACACCCATGTTCTTGTTCAAGGTTAAGGGAAATAAAAGGGGTGGGGAAATGCAATGAACTGCATCAAAAACGCACCAAAAACGCATCAAAAACACGCATGCAAAAAAGCATCTGGAGCGCATCCGGACTGTGTTTCTATGGTGTGAACTGGCCCTCATTCCAGTACAGTCCAGTGCAGGAAAAATGCAGCATGTTCTACTTTTTTTTTTCTGGAAGTGGAACGTACTGGAACTGCAAGCACTGGTGTGTACTATGCCATTGAAAACCATATCACCTACTTTCCATGCGTTTTTGATGCAGAAAAAAAACAAAACGCACTGGACTGCTTGTGGTGTGAACTGGCACTTAGGGTTAAGAAAAAAAGATGGGGAAAAAATGCACTGGATTGCATTTAGGGCTGGTTCATACCACAAAAACGCACTGCAGATCTGTTCCGGAAGCGTTTTTGCATGCACATTTTTGGTGTGTTCCAGTGCGTTTTTTATTTTACAGATGCATTGTAGATGCTTTTTTTTTCTTCTTTTTTCCTGTTTTTCTTCACTGACTGGGGTCCAGTGCATTTTTTATGCATTTTACCGCGTTCCAGTACAATCCAGTGCAGGAAAAATGCAGCGTGTTCTACTATTTTTTTTTTTTTTTTGGAATTGGAAAGCCCTGGAACTGACTGCACTGGTGTGAACTATGCCATTGGAAACCATCTAACCTACTGTCTCCCTTTAATGTATTTATTTATTTAAAGTGTTGCATCTTTAAAGCATTTATCTATTATTTAAATAAATGCTTTATTTATTTATGATAATATGTATATTTGTATTTATTTATTTTATGCTTTATTTGACTATTTAAAGCATTGCATCTTTAAGGCATTTATTTATTTAAATTAGTTATGTAATTATTTATTTATGCTAATATTTATTTATATTTGAATGTATATATATATATATATATTAGTAAATATGAAATACTGATAGAGAATACTTCATAATAACTCGATTTAAGAAAAGATACATACAGTATCTCACAAAAGTGAGTACACCCCTCACATTTCTGTAAATATTTTCTTCTATCTTTCCATGTGACAACACTGAAGAAATGACACTTTGCTACAATGTAACAAATCCTGTATAATGATAATAGTAATGGAAAAAAAAAATAAGCAGAGCATTCATATGCTGCACACTGATTCACCCTAAAGCTGGCCATACACAATAGACTTTAGAGTGAACATTTGCTTTAAACATTTGATTTTGGAATGACAGCCAGTTCACTTGGTTAGTCTGCAGTTCAGGAGGTGATCCTGCTGCCCGAATGCCTTTTTCTTTGCCCAACGATGGTTTGAAATTAAACGAATGCACCACTACAATAAGCCAACATGGCAGTTGCCATTTGGCCTTATTGGCTTGAGACAGACAGAGCTTACTGTACTTTTGGTGGTATTTGATTATATTTTGCTAAACAAACAAAAAAAGACCAAGAATGTTGAAATAAAACCCTTTTTCTTAATTTCCGTTAAAATTTTGCAAATGAGTAATTTTTCTTCTTCACTGATGGGCACTGATGAGGTTGTACTGATGGGTACTGATAACCTGTACTGATGGGCAATGATGAGGCTGTACTGATGGGCACTGATATCCTGTACTGATGGGCAATGATGAGGCTGCACTGATGAAGCTGCACTGATGGGAACTGATGAGGCTGTGCTGATGGACACTAAGAACCTGCACTGATGATGCTGCACTGATGAAGCTGCACTGATGGACACTGATGAGGCAGTACTGATGGGCACTGATGAAGCTGCACTGATGGACACTGATGAAGCTGCGCTGAAGGGCACTGATGAGGCAGCACTGAAGGGCACCGATGAGGCTGTACTTATGAGCACTGATGAAGCTGCATTGATGGGCACTGATGAAGCTGCATTGATGGGCACTGATGAAGCTGCACTGATGGGCACTGATGAGGCTGTACTGATGGACACTGATAACCTGTACTGATGGACACTGATGAGGCTGTACTGATGGGCACTGATAACCAGTACTGATGGGCAATGATGAGGCTGCACTGATGAAGCTGCACTGATGGGCACTGATGAGGCTGTACTGATGGACACTGATAACCTGCACTGATGGGCACTGATGAGGCTGTACTGATGGGAACTGATGAAGCTGCACTGATGGGCACTGATGAAGCTGCACTGAAGGGCACCAATGAGGCTGCACTGAAGGGCACTGATGAGGCTGTACTGATGGGCACTGATTGAGCTGCACTGATGGGCACTGATGAAGCTGTACTAATGGGCACTGATGAGGCTGTACTGATGGACACTGATAACCTGCACTCATGAAGCTGCACTGATGGGCACTGATGAAGCTGCACTCATGGGCACTGATGAGGCTTTACTGATGGGCACTGATGAAGCTGCACTCACGGGCACTGATGAGGCTGTACTGATGGGCACTGATGAAGCTGCACTGATGGGCACTGATGAGGCTGTACTGATGGGCACTGATGAAGCTGCGCTGATGGGCACTGATGAGGCTGCACTGAAGAGCACTGATGAGGCTGCACTGAAGGGCACTGATGAGGTTGTACTGATGGGTACTGATAACCTGTACTGATGGGCAATGATGAGGCTGTACTGATGGGCACTGATATCCTGTACTGATGGGCAATGATGAGGCTGCACTGATGAAGCTGCACTGATGGGAACTGATGAGGCTGTGCTGATGGACACTAAGAACCTGCACTGATGATGCTGCACTGATGAAGCTGCACTGATGGACACTGATGAGGCAGTACTGATGGGCACTGATGAAGCTGCACTGATGGGCACTGATGAAGCTGCGCTGAAGGGCACTGATGAGGCAGCACTGAAGGGCACCGATGAGGCTGTACTTATGGGCACTGATGAAGCTGCATTGATGGGCACTGATGAAGCTGCATTGATGGGCACTGATGAAGCTGCACTGATGGGCACTGATGAGGCTGTACTGATGGACACTGATAACCTGTACTGATGGACACTGATGAGGCTGTACTGATGGGCACTGATAACCAGTACTGATGGGCAATGATGAGGCTGCACTGATGAAGCTGCACTGATGGGCACTGATGAGGCTGTACTGATGGACACTGATAACCTGCACTGATGGGCACTGATGAGGCTGTACTGATGGGAACTGATGAAGCTGCACTGATGGGCACTGATGAAGCTGCACTGAAGGGCACCAATGAGGCTGCACTGAAGGGCACTGATGAGGCTGTACTGATGGGCACTGATTGAGCTGCACTGATGGGCACTGATGAAGCTGTACTAATGGGCACTGATGAGGCTGTACTGATGGACACTGATAACCTGCACTCATGAAGCTGCACTGATGGGCACTGATGAAGCTGCACTCATGGGCACTGATGAGGCTTTACTGATGGGCACTGATGAAGCTGCACTCACGGGCACTGATGAGGCTGTACTGATGGGCACTGATGAAGCTGCACTGATGGGCACTGATGAAGCTGCACTGATGGGCACTGATGAGGCTGTACTGATGGGCACTGATGAAGCTGCGCTGATGGGCACTGATGAGGCTGCACTGAAGAGCACTGATGAGGCTGCACTGAAGGGCACTGATGAGGCAGCACTGATGGGCACTGATAACCTGCACTAATGAGAAGGCACTGATAAAGGTTTCACTGATGGGCACTGATATGCTGCACTAATGTATGTACACTGATTGGCACTGGTGGGGCTGCACTGATTATCAGTGTAAATGTGCCCTGTCAAAGGATAGACGGTTATCGGCTTTCCTTTCCTTCATACACTGACAACGGGGTCAAATTTGTCCGCCACAATGTTGCAGTCCTGCTATAAATCGCAGATCGCCGCCATTAGTAGTAAAAACAATAAAAAAAATTAAAAGTCCCTAAATCTATCCTCTATTTTGTAGACGCTTTAACTTTTGCACAAAGCAATCAATATACGCTTATTGGGATTTTTTTTACCAAAAATATGTAGAAAAATATATACTGGCCTAAACTAATGAATACACTTTTTTTTTTGGGGGGGGGGTATGTATTATTTTTTTTTTCAAAATTGTTGCTCTTTGTTTGTTTAAAGCGCAAAAAAATAAACTACAGACGTGATCAAATATCACCAAAAGAAAGCTCTATTTGTGGGAAATAAAGAACATTAATTTTGTTTGGGTACAACGTCGCACGACTGCGCAATTCTCAGTTAAAGCAACGCAGTCGTTACGCAGTGTATGGTAAAAAATGGCCTGGTCATTAAGGGGGTAAATCCTTCTGGGGATGTAGTGGTTAAACGTACTGTAAACACACTGTATATAGCTGGTTGCTGTGCAGGGGGCTGGGAAGCCAGCCCCCGCCTCCTTAATAGGGATGAGCTTCGTGTTCGAGTCGAACCCATGTTCGACTCGAACATCGGCTGTTCGACCGTCCGTCGAATTGCGAACGATATGGGCCGTTCGCGCCAAATTCGTGTGGCGCGTCACGGCCCATAATTCACTGCGGCATCGCAGTGCATTGCTGGCTGATGATTGGCCAAGCATGCACTATGACCCGCATGCTTGGCCAATCACAGCGCCGTCAGTAGAGAGAGCTGTAATTGGCCAAAGCCAGGGTGGCTTTGGCCAATTATGGCTCAGGGGATTTAGTACACACCCCACACTATATAAGGCCGCCTGCACGGCGGCCCTGTGTAGTGTGTTCCGGTGTGCTGAGAGATAGAGAGAGAGAGAGACAGTGTCATTTGATTTGAGTTAGATAGATTAGGCAGAACAGTCAGTCAGTTAGCTGCACTTACAGTGTATTGTGTATATATATGCATCCTAGGTGTTGCATATATATATATATACACTGTATTCAGTTTAGCTAGATCCGTTCCTGTTATCTTCTATCTAGACTATTTAGTGCAGTGTGTCCTGCTCACAGTGTTCAGCTAGATCCGTTCCTGCTATTTACATTCAGTGCAGTGCGTCCTGCTCACAGTGTTCAGCTAGATCCGTTCCTGGTATTTACATTTAGTGCAGTGCGTCCTGCTCACAGTGTTCAGCTAGATCCGTTCCTGCTATTTACATTCAGTGCAGTGCGTCCTGCTCACAGTGTTCAGCTAGATCCGTTCCTGGTATTTACATTTAGTGCAGTGCGTCCTGCTCACAGTGTTCAGCTACATCCGTTCCTGCTATTTACATTCAGTGCAGTGCGTCCTGCTCACAGTGTTCAGCTAGATCCGTTCCTGCTATTTACATTCAGTGCAGTGCGTCCTGCTCACAGTGTTCAGCTAGATCCGTTCCTGCTATTTACATTCAGTGCAGTGCGTCCTGCTCACAGTGTTCAGCTAGATCCGTTCCTGGTATTTACATTTAGTGCAGTGCGTCCTGCTCACAGTGTTCAGCTACATCCGTTCCTGCTATTTACATTCAGTGCAGTGCGTCCTGCTCACAGTGTTCAGCTAGATCTGTTCCTGCTATTTACATTCAGTGCAGTGCGTCCTGCTCACAGTGTTCAGCTAGATCCGTTCCTGCTATTTACATTTAGTGCAGTGCGTCCTGCTCACAGTGTTCAGCTACATCCGTTCCTGCTATTTACATTCAGTGCAGTGCGTCCTGCTCACAGTGTTCAGCTAGATCCGTTCCTGCTATATACATTTAGTGCAGTACGTCCTGCTCACAGTGTTCAGCTAGATCCGTTCCTGTTATCTTCCTACTGACAGGCAGGCTTGTCTGGTTACAGTATATAAAGCTACCTGAAGAAAATTACAGGTGTTCTTTTTGATCCTATTAGTACCACGGTCAGGCAGCTAGACTATTTACATTTAGTACAGTGTGTCCTGCTCACAGTGTTCAGCTAGATCCGTTCCTGTTATCTTCCTACTGACAGGCAGGCTTGTCTGGTTACAGTATATAAAGCTACCTTAAGAAAATTACAGGTGTTCTTTTTGATCCTATTAGTACCATGGTCAGGCAGCTAGACTATTTACATTTAGTACAGTGTGTCCTGCTCACAGTGTTCAGCTAGATCCGTTCCTGTTATCTTCCTACTGACAGGCAGGCTTGTCTGGTTACAGTATATAAAGCTACCTGAAGAAAATTACAGGTGTTCTTTTTGATCCTATTAGTACCACGGTCAGGCAGCTAGACTATTTACATTTAGTACAGTGCGTCCTGCTCACAGTGTTCAGCTAGATCCGTTCCTGCTATATACATTTAGTGCAGTACGTCCTGCTCACAGTGTTCAGCTAGATCCGTTCCTGTTATCTTCCTACTGACAGGCAGGCTTGTCTGGTTACAGTATATAAAGCTACCTGAAGAAAATTACAGGTGTTCTATCCCAGCTTAGTGCAGCTACAGGCCATTAGTATGTCTGGAAGGCCAAGAAGGAGAGGCAGACAGTCACAAGCCAATAAGAGAGGGCAAGCAGGCTCTGTGTCTAGTGCTGGTCGTGGAGACGGTGCATCCTCATCAGCACGTGGCCATGGGACACGCTTGGCCTTTTTTTCGGCAGCTGGCCGTGTTGAGCCGCAATATGCGGAAGACTTGGTCGAGTGGATGACCAAGCCGTCCTCATCCTCCTCATCCTCTCTCACCCATGCCCAGGGTGCTTTGTCTGGCAAAGCAGCGGCCTCTTCCCTCAGCTCAATGTCATCAGTGACTCCTTCCCTAGCTCCACCATGTCCTCATGAGGATTCCCTCGAACTGTTTGACCACAGTGTTGGGTACATGCTCCAGGAGGATGCCCAGCGTTTGGAAGGCTCTGATGATGATACTGAGCTCAATGAAGGCAGTAACATGAGCACGGACAGAGGGGGTGCCCAAGAAGGACAGCAATCTGGCAGTCATGCTCCCCCTGCTGCAGCATACTGCCAGGTTTGCTCCAGTGATGAGGAGGGAGGGGATGATGAGGTCACTGACTCAACGTGGGTGCCTGATAGGAGAGAGGAGGAGGAGGAGGAGGAGGAGGAGGTGGCACATCACCAACTAGGCAGGATGCCCTCCAGGGGCCAGCCTAAGGGCAGCACATTGACTGCATCACACCCCAAAGCTCCACATGTGCAGGGCGCTGCAGTCTCTGCGCGTTATTCAAAAAGTTCTTTGGTGTGGGCCTTTTTTGAGACGAGTGCATCAGATCGCACCGCTGCTATTTGCAACATATGTCTCAAGCGTATCTCGCGTGGCCAAAACATCTCCCGCTTGGGTACCACATGCTTGACCAGACATATGTTGACCTGCCATGCAGTTCGTTGGCAAGCGTATCTGAAAGACCCACACCAAAGAACAAAGACGATCTCTCCTTGCTCCTCATCAGCTGAGATTTCCAACCCCACTAGACCTTCAGTCCTCTCTGAGACCTGCAGTGAGAGGAATGAAGGTGTAGAATTAGGTGTGTCACAGCCAAGTACTTGTGGGCAATCTGCTTTTGGTACACCGACGTCAGATTGTACCAGGCAAATTTCCCTGCCCCAGCTGCTGCACCGCCGAAAGAAGTTTGCTCCCAGCCATCCACATGCCCAGCGGTTGAATGCTAGCTTGGCAAAATTGCTAGCACTTCAACTGCTGCCTTTACAGTTGGTAGACTCTGCCCCCTTCCGTGAGTTTGTGGAATGTGCGGTTCCTCAGTGGCAGGTACCCAAACGCCACTTTTTCTCACGGAAGGCGATTCCGGCTCTCTACCGGCATGTGGAAGGCAATGTCCATGCCTCGCTGGACAGGGCGGTCAGCGGTAAGGTGCATATTACCGCTGACTCATGGTCCAGCAGGCATGGACAGGGACGTTACTTAAGTTTCACGGCGCATTGGGTGACTCTGCTGGCAGCTGGGAAGGATGCAGGACAAGGTGCAGTAGTGTTGGAGGTTGTTCCGCCACCACGCCTCCAAAATGCTGATTGTGACACACCTCTCTCCTCCACCCCCTCCTCTTCTTCTTCCTCCATGGCCTCTTCCTCGGAACCAGCGGTGCTCCGTAGGCGTTCAAGGGGCTACGCAAGTACGCAGGCCAAAAGATGCCATGCGGTGCTTGAGCTGGTGTGCTTGGGGGACAGGAGCCACACTGGGGCAGAGGTTCTGTCAGCTCTGCAGGGGCAGGTTCAGAGGTGGTTGACGCCACGCCAACTTAAGGCAGGAATGGTGGTTTGCGACAATGGCACCAACCTCCTCTCTGCCCTCCGACAGGGACAACTGACCCATGTGCCCTGTTTGGCTCACGTCCTTAACTTGGTGGTGCAGCGGTTCTTGGGCAGGTACCCGGGCTTACAGGATGTCCTGAGGCAGGCCAGGAAAGTCTCTGTGCATTTCCGCCGGTCATATAATGCCAGTGCTCGGCTGACGGACCTCCAAAAGGAGTTTAACCTGCCCAAGAACCGCCTAATCTGTGACATGCCCACCAGGTGGAACTCGACGTTGGCCATGCTGCAGCGGCTGCACACGCAGCAGAGGGCCATCAATGAGTACCTGTGCGACTATGGCACCAGGACAGGGTCAGGGGACCTTGGTTTTTTTTCCCCACGCCAGTGGGCCATGATCAGGGATGCATGCACTGTCCTGTCACCATTCGAGGAGGCCACGAGGATGGTGAGCACTGACAGTGCATGCATCAGTGACACTGTCCCCCTTGTCCACCTGTTGGAGCACACGCTGCGTGGAATAATGGACAGGGCACTTGAGGCAGAACAGAGGCAGGAAGAGGAGGACTTCCTTAGCTCTCAAGGCCCCCTTTATCCAGACAGTGTTCCTGCGTGCCCGCCGATCACACAGGAAGAGGACGAGGAGGAGGAGGAGGAGGAGGAGGAAGATTGTGTCAGTATGGAGGTGGAGCCTGGCACTCAGCATCAGCAGTCTTTAAGGGATCAGTCCCAAGGAACACATGGACTTGTACGTGGCTGGGAGGAGGTGGCTGCGGACGTTGTTGTCCTTAGTGACCCAGAGGACTCCGGACCGAATGCCTCAGCAAACCTACGCTGCATGGCCTCCCTGATCCTGCAAAGCCTGCGTAAGGATCCTCGTATTCGTGGTATCAAGGAGAAGGACCAATACTGGCTGGCAACCCTCCTTGATCCACGTTACAAGGGTAAGGTTGCGGACCTTATCTTGCCATCGCAGAGGGAGCAGAGGATGAAACATCTTCGGGAGGCCTTGCAGAAAGGTCTGTGCAACGCGTTCCCAGAGACTGGGAGGTTACAAACTCCTGTTTCTGGACAACGTGTTGCTGAGGCTTCGGTCAGTCAAAGAAGGAGCGGTGGAGAAGGTGGCCTTCTGACCGATGCGTTCAGACAATTTTTTGGTCCGCAGCCCCAAGGTATGATCGGTTCCAGCAACCATCGCCAGCGTCTGTTTTACATGGTGCAGGAATACCTAGGGGCAAGATCAGACTTGGACACCTTTCCCACCGAAAATCCTCTGGGTTACTGGGTCTTGAGGATGGATCACTGGCCAGAGCTTGCACAGTATGCAATTGAGCTACTGGCCTGTCCTGCATCCAGCGTTCTTTCGGAACGTACATTCAGTGCTGCTGGAGGCGTGGTAACCGATCACAGGGTGCGTCTGTCCACTGACTCGGTCGATCGGCTGACCTTCATAAAAATGAATCAGTCTTGGATCACCACCAGCTACCAAGCACCTGATGCTGATGTAACTGAATAATTTTTTTCAGATCCCTTCAAAGACTGCCTATGCTGATGCTGAGTGATTATCCCTGAGTAATTATCCTCTTCCTCCTCAATCATCACGCTGATAGCTTGTAAGAACATTTTTGGTTCTGGGCGCCACCACCAGTGCCTAAGGCACAATTTTTCAGCCCCTGTATAACAGGGGCGTGTAATTACAATTTTTGATGTAATACTTTGCAGCACGGCTCGTTCCTGCATTCCAACTAGAGTGTCTGTGAGGGGTTGCAGTGTTGTGGCACCAGCACCAGTGCCTAAGGCCCAATTTTTCTGCCCCTGTCTAACAGGGGCGTGAAATTACAATTTTTGATGCAATACTTTGCAGCAGGGCTCGTTCCTGCGTTCCAACTAGAGTGTCTGTGAGGGGTTGCAGTGTTGTGGCACCAGCACCAGTGCCTAAGGCCCAATTTTTCTGCCCCTGTCTAACAGGGGCGTGTAATTACAATTTTTGATGCAATACTTTGCAGCAGTGCTCGTTCCTGCGTTCCAACTAGAGTGTCTGTGAGGGGTTGCAGTGTTGTGGCACCAGCACCAGTGCCTAAGGCCTAATTTTTCAGCTCCTGTTCAACAGGGGCATGTAATTACAATTCTTGATCTAATATTTCACAGCAGGGCCCTGTGAGGGCTTACAGTGTTTTGGCCACAGCAACACCTAAGGCCCAAATTTCTGCTGAGTATATAGGGCAGGACCCTACTTTCAAACATCTAACTTACAAACGACTCCTACTTGCAAACGGAAGGAGACAACAGGAAGTGAGATGAAATCTACCCATAGGAAGGGAAATTCTCTCATGTAAGAGTTAATATGGGAAAACAATTTCTCCTTTCCACTGATGCTTTCCAATCCTTGTTCCACAAAAAAACCCAAATTTTCAAAAAACATTTTTCATTGGGACAAAAAAGTGAGGTGAAATCTTCTGAAGAGGAGGAAAGACGCAAAACAAATGTCACAGGGGTGATAACCCTTCCCTATGTTTTCCAAAAAGCTTAGAAAAGATTTTTTGGCTGGAGCTAAACACATTAAAAATGTTCAAAATTACAAACAGATTCTACTTAACAACAAACCTACAGTCCCTGTCTTGTTTGCACCGCCTGTATACTGCTGTTCAGAGTATATAGGGCCTGGTGGCCCCACACCTTTCCTTATTTTAATTTGGGTGTGGGGTTCCCCTTAATATCCATACAAGACCCAAAGGGCCTGGTAATGGACTGGGGGGTACCCATGCCGTTTGTCTCACTGATTTTCATCCATATTGCCATGACCCGACATGACATTAAACCCGCAAGCAGTTTTAAATGAGATTTTTTCCTTTAAAAATGACATTTGGTGCAGGGACTGTTCTAAACATGGGAAACACGCGTCACTTTACAGGCATACTATAGACACCCCCCAGGTACGATATTTAAAGGAATATTTCACTTTTTTTTTTTTTACTTTAAGCATCATTAAAATCACTGCTCCCGAAAAAACGGCCGTTTTTAAAAGTTTTTTTTGCATTGATACATGTCCCCTGGGGTAGGACCCGGGTCCCCAAACCCTTTTTAGGACAATACCATGCAAATTAGCCTTTAAAATGAGCACTTTTGATTTCGAACGTTCGAGTCCCATAGACGTCAATGGGGTTCTAACGTTCGTGCGAACTTGCGGTCCGTTCGCGGGTTCTGGTGCGAACCGAACCGGGGGGTGTTCGGCTCATCCCTACTCCTTAACAACCAATGAGTCATTAGCTGTCAGCGGGCTTCCCCCCTGAAAGTGAAAAAAAAATGCCGGCAAAAAGAAATCGGAAAAAAAAACAACGTTGGGCTTTCCCCCCAGATCTATACCAGGCCCTTCGGATCTAGTATGAATTTGGGGGACCCCCCACGCCAAAATGTTTAAAAAATGGTTTGCTTCCCCCCAAATCCATACCTGACCCTTAGACCCCTTATCTGAGCATGCCAGCAGGTCAGGAAAGGGAGGGGACGAGCAAGTGCCCCCCCCCCTTCTGAACCATAGCATGCCCTCAACAAGGGGGGGGGGTGGGTGCTTTGGCGCCCTCCCACACCAAAGCACCTTGCCCCCATGTTGATGAGGACAAGGGCCTCTTCCTGACATCCCTTGCCAGTGGGTCTGCAGGTGGGGGGCTTCTGAAAGCCCCCCTTTAAGAAGGGGCCCCCTAGATCCTGCCCCCCCCATGTGAATGGGTATCGGGTACATCGTACCCCTACCCATTCACTCGAAAAAGCAAGAAAGAAATGCAATAAAAATACAAGAGCCAGTTTTTTACAATTCCTTTATTAATAGTTCTGTCTTCTTGAGCAATCTCTTCCCGCCATCTTCTCCTCCAGGTGTCTCTTCCCGCCGTCTTCTCCTCGAGCTGTCTCTTCCCACCGTCTTCTCCTCGAGCTGTCTCTGCCCACCGTCTTCTCCTCGAGCTGTCTCTTCCCGCCGTCTTCTCCTCGAGCTGTCCATTCCCGCCATCTTCTCCTCAAGCTGTCTCTTCCCGCCGTCTTCTCCTCGAGCTGTCTCTTCCTGCCATCTTCTCCGTGAGCTGTCTCTCCCCGCCGTCTTCTCCTCGAGCTGTCCCTTCCCGCCGTCTTCTCCTCGAGCTGTCTCTTACCGCCATCTTCTCCTCGAGCTGTCCCTTCCCGCCGTCTTCTCCTTGAGCTGTCTCTTCCCGCCGCCTTCTCCTCGAGCTGTCTCTTCCCACCATCTTCTCCTCGAGCTGTCTCTTCCCGCTGTCTTCTCCTCGATCTGTCTATCCCCGCCGTCTTCTCCTCGAGCTGTCTCTTCCCGCCGTCTTCTCCTCGAGCTGTCTCTTCCCGCCGTCTTCTCCTCGAGCTGT
>JBBDGP010004636.1:82500-220000 GCA_037952835.1 Lithobates septentrionalis
ATCAGAAGCAGGTGTGAGATCCGTTTTCTGATTGGCCAAAAAGAGAAGACTCCCAATTGGCCGCCGAGGAGGAGGGAATAAACAAAAGCCGTCGCCGTGATGGCCAGGAGAACGGGAGGCCGCCGCTCTATGGTATTCCCCTTCGCTTCACCCCTGGCTCATGTAGCACTGACCCCGGAAAGGGCCCTCTGATTTGTCCCGGGTTCTTTTCCCAAACTAGTGCAGCAGCAGCCAGGCACACAGTAGCAGTCACTCTTCTGGCTCAATAAAAAGTCTAGGGGTATCTTTTGAAAGTAGAACTTGGATATGTAGCACAGGGACACTCTTCACCTTGTCAAAGCTTCTTAGTATGGTCCCTCTAGCAACAGCTAAGGGACTGAGCAACACTGAGACACCATAGAAAAGGTCCCATTTCAAACAAGCTCTGGCCCTGATCCACAAGGGATAGCAGCAGCACACAGTCACCAGGATCCTACACTCAGGTCTCTACGCACAATGTTCCTCGATACTGGGATGCCTCCTTCCAATATCAGCCAGACATTTCTCCTATGAACTCTCCAGACCAGATCCTCAGTGAAATCCCTTAACCACTTCATGACCGCCCGCCATGGATATACTGCGGCAGGGCGGCCGCTCTGCGCCAGATCTCGTACCTAGTTCGTAATCCAACACTTCCAGGTCTGGGGCGCACACAATTGCCGTTCTGCCCGCGCAGTGTACAATCGGCGGGTGGCGGCGGACATAAAGTCCGAGGTACCCGCCCCTGGTCTCCCACTGTGTGCGATAACAGCACAAGCGGGCCGGCGGCGGCGCGTGTGCGTACCCTAAACCCGGGAGTGTGGGATCACGTACTTGGTACGTAATCTGGAGCAGAGCGGCCGCCCTGCCACAGTATATATACGGTTCTGTCAGCAGGGAAGGCATTGATCCTGTGTGCCTGCAAAACATGGACATGGATCTATGCCTTCCCTTAGTAAAAGCACCCCCCACAGGCACACAAGTACTGGCTAGGCACACATTTAACCCTTTGATGTATTGGTGTCACTGGTTCCCACAAATTGTCAAAAGTGTCAGTTAGGAGTTCCATTTGTCCGCCACAATATCGCAGTTCTGCTATAAGTCGATCGCCGCCATTACTAGTATAAAATAAATATCCCATAGTTTGTAGACGCGATAACTTGTGTGCAAACCAATCAATATAGGCTTATTGCGATTTTTTTTTTTTAACCAAAAATATGTAACAGAATACATATTTCGACATGTGCAATTAGTTTAGTTACGAATTCGTTTTTTTTAATGAATTTTGACAAATTTGTTTATTCAGAAATATCCGAATTAACGAAAACACGTTTCACCAATTTTTCCAAATATTCGTAAAGTCGAATATTTGAAAATTCGGAAATTTGAAAATTCGGGGATTTGAACATTCGGAAATTCGGAAATTCGAAAATCCGAAAATTTGAAAATCTGAAATAATAACTAACTAATAATAACTTAACTATTACTAACTAATAAATTATAGGTATTGGAATTTCCTTTCAAATTTGGCTGTTAGTGAACATAACAAATACGAAGTTACGAATTATCCGAAATAACGGATGCCGCATCTAAACGAATGAAACAAAGCAAATTAATAATAATAAATAACAATAATAATAACAACTTATTATTATTATTTATTATTAATTTGTTCCGTTCCATTCGTTTAGATGCGGCATTCGTTATTTCGGATAATTTGTAACTTCGTATTCGTTATGTTCACTAACAGCCAAATTTGAAAAGAAATTCCAATATAATTTAATAGTTAGTTATTATTAATTAGTTAGTTATTCTTTCGAATTTTTGCATTTTCTTCCTTATTTTCGGATTTTCGAATTTTTGAAATTTACGAATTTTTGAATTAAAAAAATTTACGAATTGCGATCATAACGATGACCCGAAAAAAAACAAAAAAACAAAACAAATGAAATGAACACAAACACATTTTTCGGCAGTGCGCATGTCTATACATATTGGCCTAAACTTATGAAAAAATTAGATTTTTTACTCTTTTTTTTTTTTTATTGGATGTGTTTTATAGCAGAAAGTAAAAAAGTATCAAAAGTATCAGTTAGCGTCCAATTTGTCCGCAGCAATAAGTCGCTGATTACCCCCCTTACTAGTAATAAATAAATAAATAAATAAATAAAAATTCCATAAATGTATCCCATAGTTTATAACTTTTGTGCAAACCAATCAATATACGCTTATTGAGATTTTTTTTTTTACAAAAGTTTGTAGCAGAATACATATTGGCCTAAACTGATGACATTTTTTTATTTTTCACATTTTTTTTATTGGATATGTTTTATAGCAGAAAGTAAAATTTTTAATTTTTTTTTCAAAATTGTCGCTCTTTTTTTATTTATAGCACAAAAAAAAAAACGCAGAAGTGATCAAATACCACCAAAAGAAAGCTCTATTTCTGGGGAAAAAAGGACATAACTTTAATTTGGGTACAGCGTCGCACGACCGCGCAATTGTCAGTTAAATCGACGCAGTGCCGTATCGCACAAAAACAGTGTTTTATGGCGCTGGGTGTAATTCGATTAGAAATAGCCTGTAGGTCTTATTTATAAGTCGTTTGTATATGGGGAGAACCGTACATTCTTCTTCAGCATTAAATCTGAAATCGCTCTGCGTTTATCACACGTGACGTCAGACAACAATTGCGCTGATGAGATCTGTATCTGTCTCCTGCAACTCCGACTTTTCCCTTCTTCCCAGATCTAGCTGCTGGACTCATTATTTCACTGCTCCGCTACAAGCTCGGGCTTGTTCTTCTGGGAGGCTGAGCTCACAATGCTCGCCCTCGGGGGGAGAGATTTGGGAGGTTTTATTGAATAGGAATGCAGATAAACCTGTACGAGGATTTTTGTGTTTAGATGTGAAATTCCAGATTGTCAGAGGAGAAGCAATCACACATTTCATCTGTCGTAGATTATGGTCATAGGCCCCATGTAATATTACATCACTATGTACTGACACCTGGCAAGTAAGGACAATTTATGGACCATGGTGGATATTTAAAGGGTAACTCCGCTTACCTGGGAAAAAAATAAAAAATTAGCAAACAAAAAAAAATAATAATATACAGTTGCGACACAAGTCATATTATAATTGAATGTTATTAAAAATGACCTTTCCTTTTCAATCTGCAGCCGCTGTAATTTTCTGTAAAATCCAATATGGTGTCCTGGAGGCGTTCTGTACACAGATGGTATACAGCACGCCCCCTGAAAATGTCATTTCCTGCTTGTGTGATTGGCTCACTGATTTTTATTTCTCCAGAATTCTGAACTAAGATGCAGGTCAGATTTTTGGGCATCCCCTGCAACAACAATGGGCAGTAAAACCTTGGATTGGGAGCATAATTTGTTCCGGAAGCATGCTTGTAATCCAAAGCACTTAAATCGAATTTCCCCATAAGAAATAATGGAAACTCAAATGATTCGTTCCACAATCAATTATTCAGGTCCTTCAGTTTATAGTCCATATAATAAGATTATAGCAATGTGACCAGGTTGTGTAACCATAAAATGTCCATCCACAAATGGAAGCCTCCGCAAGGGGATTAGAAGCAAAATCCAGCAGGAGCTACAGAGTATAAAAGAGAAGAGAGGCGCCTCTAAGTGTAGCAATATGTTGCTAAATGTTGTACCTCCATTAAATGTAACCATATTGCTACACTTAGAGGCACCTCTCTTCTCTTTTATACTCAGTTGTGACATGACGCTACTTGTATATCAAGACATCACTTGTATATCACGTCAAAATGTATTTAAAAAAAACGTAGCTTGTCTTGCAAAACGCTCTCAAACCAAGTTACTCTCAAACCAAGGTTTTACTGTCATTTTTGATGTGGTGCTCCCAATAGGAAAATCACATCTAAAGGGGTGCAGATGCTGCCACTTTCCTCATTAGAGCCCCCTGCAGGGGCAGCAGCTGATTGATAATTTTGAAATCCATCCCATACAGACGTACTTTGCACATGGACACAAACAAACAGCTATGTCTTCAGAATTACAAAAGGTAGTTATCCGCAACAAAGTTTGTTAACCACTTGCTGACTGTGTCACGTAGATATACAAAAGTTCTCCTGGGCGAAACACCGTACGGGTACGTCCTACCCGTCATCGGCCACCAGAGGGCGCGCGCACCTGCGGCACGACTGGGGACCCGATGTGTGTGGCCAGCAGGCACGATCGCCACCGGCCACGCGCGATCGCCTGCACGAGCGCCAGCACGGGGATTTGTGTGTGTAAATACACAATTCCCTGTGCTGGCAGAGGAGAGGAGCCATATCGTTTCTTCCTACCAAGTAGGAAAAAACGATATGGCTCCTCTGCTGGTCACTCCCATCCCCACACATGTTAGAACACGCTGAGGGAAAACACATTTAACCCCTTGCACTCTCCAGTTTTAGTAAATCTCCCCCTCTATGTTGTCACCATATTGCAGGAAATGGAAAAATAATGGATCTATTGGCAGGCACAACAAATAATAAAACTATATTATGAGATTTGGGTACAATGTGGAAATGATTATTATTGCTGCATGTGCAAGAGTTATTTTCCTGGGAACTGATTCACTTAAAACTGTTTCTTCCATTTCTTTTGCAGAACTGTGAGCCTTCCACAATGACGTACACGGCTGCGGTGGGTCAGGCGTCCTGGGAACTTCGCGTTACGGTGGATCAGCAGAATGAGACGGAGAACCGAGATGTCACCGTCCAAGTGTCAGGAGACCTTCATATTGGAGGAGTGATGTTCAAACTTGTAGAACAAATTGGTGAGTTGACAATTTTGCATACAGCAGATTGGGAAATCATTCTGTAATTAGAAAGCCCCATAATTGACTGAGATGAAACAAAACACGTCCATCAATTCAAAGTCTCACAAACTGCAATTTTTTTTTGGTGGTCTGGCAGAGACGGCCAGACAGATTCTGGTAGCTGGGGTCAACCGGCCGCACATACCAAGAAACATTTCTTTATGACCATGGCAGCCAAAGCAACTCTCTGGAACAAAATATTTTTATACTATTCATAATTTTTATATAAATTCTTTATCTATGGTGAAAACAAGTTTATGATAAAAGGAATATTCAGTGGTCAGAATGGCGGACATCCTCAGCTGACAGACCTCTGGGCCCATACAGAAACAAATTGTATTTCCTTATTCTCCAGTCTATAACTGTCTCCTGAAGCATGTTCCCAGTCGCAGCAACTCCAATATCATGCTTGCAGTCTTTGACAGTTTCCTTCAGCATGTCTGCAGTCTCTGACCATCTCTTGTATCATGTCTGCAGTCTCTGACCATCTCTTGTATCATGTCTGCAGTCTCTGACCATCTCTTGTATCATGTCTGCAGTCTCTGACCATCTCTTGTATCATGTCTGCAGTCTCTGACCATCTCTTGTATCACGTTTGCAGTCTCTGACCATCTCCTGTATCATGTCTGCAGCCTCTCACCATCTCTTGTGTCCTGTCTGCGGTCTCTGACCATCTCTTGTACCATGTTTGCTGTCTCTGACCATCTCCTGTATCATGTCTGCAGTCTCTGACCATCTCTTGTATCATGTCTGCAGTCTCTGACCATCTTTTGTAACGTGTATGCAGCCTCTGATCATCTCTTGTATCCTGTTTGCAGTCTCTGACCATCTCCTGTATCATGTCTGCAGTCTCTGACCATCTCTTGTATCATGTCTGCTGTCTCTGACCATCTCTTGTATCATGTCTGCAGTCTCTGACCATCTCCTGTATCCTGTCTGCAGTCTCTGACCATCTCTTGTAACCTGTCTGCAGTCTCTGACCATCTCTTGTATCATGTCTGCAGTCTCTGACCATCTCTTGTATCATGTCTGCAGTCTCTGACCATCTCTTGTATCATGTCTGCAATCTCTGACCATCTCTTGTATCCTGTTTGCAGTCTCTGACCATCTCTTGTATCATGTCTGCAGTCTCTGACCATCTCTTGTATCATGTCTGCAGTCTCTGACCATCTCCTGTATCATGTCTGCAGTCTCTGACCATCTCTTGTATCCTGCCTGCAGTCTCTGACCATCTCTTGTATCCTGCCTGCAGTCTCTGACCATCTCTTGTATCCTGCCTGCAGTCTCTGACCATCTCTTGTATCCTGCCTGCAGTCTCTGACCATCTCTTGTAACCTGTCTGCAGTCTCTGACCATCTCTTGTACGATGGGACGCGGTCCAGGGAGGTCAGGGTATACATACAATCTATTATTTGTGATAACACAAGGTACCATTAGTTGCACAGAGTCATACTGGTTTTGGAAGAAGACTAAAACAATCTTAGCACCAGAATTCAAGGGTTAAATTGAATTGCAGGAAAATATCCTGAAATGTTCCCTTCTTTGAGGAATAAAGTTTTATTATCACAATAAATCCAATGCCTGTTGCCACAAAGGAGGCCGGTTGGTCAAATATTAACCATAGGCTGTGGTCGATGCCGTATCCTGCTATACTACAATAAAGTCTTCCTAAAACCTAAGTATAGTTATTTATATACCATAAGTGTGCTGGTGGCCGCTCTCATAATTAAAATCTTCTACCCTGTGCCAGTGTCATTTATACAGTGACAGTGCATTTTTTTAGCACTGATTAGTGTATTGGTGTCACTGGCCCCCAAAAAGTGTCACTTAGGGTCAGATTCGTCCGCCGCAATGTCGCAGCCCCGCTAAAAATCGCTGATCGCCGCCATTACTAATAAAAAAAAAAATAATAATTTAAAAGTCCATATATCTATTGTGTAGTTTGTAGATGTTATAACTTTTGCACAAACCGATCAATATACGCTTATTGGGAATTTTTTTTACCAAAAATATGTGGAAGAATACATATTGGCCTAAACTGATGAACAAAATTTTTTTTTTACATTTTTTTTTTTTTGGAGATGTATTATGGCAGAAAGTAAAAAAAAAAATTTTTTTTATTTTTTTCAAAATTGTTAGTTTTTTTTTTTGTTTATAACGCAAAAAATAAAAACCACAGAGGTGATCAAATACCACCGAAAGAAAGCTCTATTTGTGGGGAAAAAAAGACATCAATATTTTTTTAGTACAGCGTCGCACGACCACAGAATTGTCAGTTAAACTAATGCAGTGCCGTATCGCAAAAAAAATGGACTGGTCATTAAAGAGGAAGTAAACCCTGATGGGTTTTATTTCCTCTTTTTTCCCCTGCAAAGTAAATGCATAATGGGCTAGTATGCATCGCATCTCATGTGGCACTTACCTGCAAACGAAGCCCGTGCTGTCCCTGCTGGTGGCCGCATCCATCTTCACCCCCTCTTCCTTCCGGGGCCGTGGACTCCGGCCCTGTGACTGGCCGGAACCGCGTGACGTCACTTCCGCGCGTGCGGGCGGGAGCCAACAGTCACGGGCACTTGCGAGTGAAGAAGGGGCACGGAGGTGTGTTTCTTCACGGCGCATGTGCCGATTACATCATCGGCGCACTACAAGGTAAATGTCTCCTAAACGGCGCACGTTTAGGAGATATTTTCACTACCTATAGGTAAGCCTTATTCTAGGGTTTCCTATAGGTAAAAGTGACAATCGGGGGGTTTACAACCACTTTAAGTGGGTAAATCTTTCCAGGGCTGAAGTGGTTAAAAAAATAAAAATAAAATAATAATAACTAAACTTGTTCTTTAAAACAGAAGGTATTCATATGTCTCATTCCATCACATATCCCCAAAAAAAGGAGTCATGCAAATCATTGCTTTACACCCTATTTCAGTGGCGGAACTATAAGGGTTGCTGCAGTTGCGCTTGCGACTGGGCCCTGTCGTTCTGCCGCTGTGGGGGGGCCCCAGGACCCGACATCTCCCCCTGCACCCCTGGCTGTCCGTTTAACATGCAGGGGGGAGATGGGAGGCAGAGATCGGCAGCTCTATGGTGCCCGCGAGCCGTGGGATGTCCCTGGGGCTTGTAGTTCTCTCTCCGACTGTTTCCACTGGAGGGGGGGAGGGGCCTCTGACCCGGGCATGTATCGGCTTCACTCTTCAGTGAGTCGCTCTGCTTCTACACTCTTGATGATACATGCCCGGGTCAGAGGCCCGTCCCCTCTCCAGTGGATAATCGGAGAGAGAACTACAAGGCCCAGGGAGATCCAGCCACCCGTGGACACCATAGAGCTGCCGATCTCCGCCTCCCACCTCTCCCCAGGTGGGTACAGAGATGTGCTGGGGGTCCAAGGTGCACAGCGGAGACCAGCCAGGTACAGGGGAACCTCCGGAGGGAGGAGGGGTGACTGTTTGGGGACCCTAATGTAAGGGGGGCTCTCTGAGGACCCTGATGTAAGGAGGGGGGGCTCTCTGGGGACCCTGATGTAAGGGGGGCTCTCTGGGGACCCTGATGTAAGAGGGGGCTCTCTGAGGACCCTGATGTAAGGGGGGCTCTCTGGGGACCTTGATGTAAGAGGGGGGCTCTCTGAGGACCCTGATGTAAGAGGGGGCTCTCTGAGGACCCTGATGTAAGGGGAGGCTCTCTGGGGGCCCTGATGTAAGAGGGGGCTCTCTGAGGACCCTGGTGTATGGGGGGGCTCTCTGGGGACTCTAGTGTAAGGGGGCTCTCTGGGGACCCTGATGTATGGGGGGGCTCTCTGGGGACCCTGATGTAAGGGGGGCTCTCTGGGGACCTTGATGTGAGAGGGGGGCTCTCTGAGGACCCTGATGCAAAGGCAGGCTCTCTGGGGACACTGATGTAAGGGGGGGCTCTCTGGTGACCCTGATGTAAGGGGGAGCTCTCTGGGGACGCTGATGTAAGAGGGGGGCTCTCTGAGGACCCTGATGCAAAGGCGGGCTCACTGGGGACCCTGATGTAAGGGGGGGGCTCTCTGGGGACCCTGATGTAAGGGGGGATCCACACTATGTAATGATATTATATATATACACACACATTTATATTATATACATGTGCATGCCCGTCCAATCGTATGACTTTCTTTACTTCGCTGCTATGGGCTCTAGCCCCAGATCTTTTGTAGACCTATCAACGCCCCTGGTGTTGGCCCTTCATGGTTTCTTGCACCGGGGCCCTGATGATTCCAGTTACGCCTCTGCCCTATTGGCCATATGCACATCCACAACTGCTGGTGCAAAGTGCAAACATCGCTCAATAACATTTATTCAGCACTGCATACAGTTGTTTCAGGCTCTGTGGCCATCATATGTGCAGTGTATGGAAACCATGTCTTCTGTGGATTAGGGATTACATGCACATGGGATAAAACGCACATGCTGGCAGAGCAATGGTAACAACTGCGAGGATACGATTTCATCAACAAGCCTGCGTATGCGCAAATTCTTTTGTAAAATAGGGTGCAAAGAGCAAAAGGCCAAAAAAAAAAAAAAAAAGATCCAGCGGGCGCTCTCTTTCAGAAGATTGTACACCTGAGATGACCTGCTTTTTATTTGTTCTTTACACACCCGCTTCTACAAAGTCATTCATTCACCTTAAATCCGGCTCCCTTTCTGTTTCTTAACTTTGTCATACAAATCTCACCCAACAAGAACAGACCCCACTCATTCCCAGCCAAGAAAACATTCCAGACGTTTTTCTGGTTGGCAGCAGAACGTACAAAGAACAACTTTATTTTGCCATTTTGTTTTCTATAACTTTTTACTTTAGTAGTTGTACATCAGTCCGGTATGACGTGGCTTTTGTCAGAGAACTTCAATTTGCACAAAGGCACTAATAAAACTCCAGATATATATGTGTAAGTTCTCACACCTGGGCAGAACCAAAAAATGTGTTTTGTTTCGATGCGATATTTACATAGATTTGTTTAGTTAAATTTGTTTCATTTGTTTCATTTGTTTTCAGGAATTCGTTTTGTTTATTCGTTTTCGAATCCATTCGAATTTTTCTAATTCGAATGGATTCGAAAAGTTTTCAAATTCATTTCGAACATTTTTCCAATTCGAAGTCGAATAGTTTTCCCCATTTTCAAATAGAATAAAATAGAATAGAAAATAAAGGAATAGAATAGAAAAAAATGGAATAGAAAAGTTTTTGAATCCATTTCGAATTGTTTTCGAATTCAAATATTTTTTTCCAATTCGAATAGTTTTTCCATTTCCAAAGAGAATAGAAAATAAAGGAATAGAATTTAAAAAATGGAATAGAAAAGTTTTTGAATCCATTTCGATTAGTTTTCGAATTCGAACTTTTTTTCCAATTCGAATCGTTTTCGAATTCAAATAGTTTTCCCATTTGCAAAGAGAATGAAATAGAATAGAAAATAAAGGAATAGAATAGAAAAAATGGAATAGAAAAGTTTTTGAATCCATTTCAAATAGTTTTCTAATTCGAATATTTTTCCAATTCGAATAGTTTTCGAATTTGAATAGTTTTGCCATTTCCAAAGAGGATAAAATAGAATAGAAAATAAAGGAATAGAATTTAAAAAATGGAATAGAAACGTTTTTGAATCCTTTTAGATTAGTTTTCAAATTCAAACATTTTTCCAATTCGAATAGTTTTCGAATTTGAATAGTTTTCCCATTAGCAAAGAGAATAAAATAGAATAGAAAATAAAGGAATAGAATAGAAAAAATGGAATAGAAAAGTTTTTGAATCCATTTCAAATCATTTTCGAATTGGAACATTTTTCGAATTCGAATAGTTTTGCCATTTTCAAAGAGAATAAAATAGAATAGAAAATAAAGGAATAGAATTAAAAAAGGAATAGAAAAGTTTTTGAATCCATTTAGAATAGTTTTCAAATTCGAACATATTTCCAATTCGAATCGTTTTCAAATTCGAATAGCTTTACCATTTGCAAAGAGAATAAAATAGAATAGAAAAGGAATAGAATAGAAAAAAATGGAATAGAAAAAAATCGTTTTCGAATTAGAACATTTTTCCAATTCAAATAGTTTTCGAATTTGAATAGTTTTCCCCATTTTCAAAGAGAATAAAATAGAATAGAAAATAAAGGAAAAGAATAGAAAAAAAATAGGAATAGAAAAGTTTTTGAATCCATTTCGAATAGTTTTCGAATTCGAACATTTTTTCTAATTAAACATTTTTTCGAATTTGAATCGTTTTCCAATTTCCAAGGAGAATAAAATAGAATAGAAAATAAAGCAATAGAATAGAAAAAATAGAATAGAAAAGAATAGAAAAGAGTATAACAGAAAATAATGTAGCGCTATGTGTAAAATTATAAAATATAAAGTGCAAATCTCTAAAATAAATAAATCCTACATATAAATGAATAGTCCATAAAATGAAAAACTGAAGAAATAAAACATGAAAAACTCTTCTTGTGATCAGTGTATCCACACAATTCCCCCACAGTGATTGTTCGTCCTCAAAAGGAGCGCTACATTTATTTATTTACTATCCATTTACTCTTTATTTACTATCCATTTTGAAATTAGTGGGGTGTACCACTTGGAATGTTTGGCAGCTGTGCATGTTTATTATTAGGGTATCTTATTTAAACATTACAATACTTTTTACTTGTGGCGCTGATTTTTTCATCTTATAATTTATATTACATTTATGGTTTTGGGAATTAATACCGCTTTAAACTTATTGGATTTGTGTATTTTTTTTTCAACTTTTGACTCTGTACCACTTTTTTTTCAATATATACAAAGATTTCACGTATACATATTCCTGTATTTGTGTTTTGTTTTAGGCATTGCTAGGGACTGGTCTGACTATGCCCTTTGGTGGGAACAAAAGAGCAGCTGGCTGCTGAAGACACATTGGACCCTGGACAAATATGGAGTACAAGCCAATGCAAAACTTTTTTTTACCCCTCAACACAAGCGCCTGCGGCTCCGATTACCAAATATGAAAACCGTGCGGCTAAAAGTTAGTTTTTCAGCACTGGTCTTCAAAGCCGTTGTTGAGATCTGCAGAACACTAAGTAAGTGATCGACCACAAACACATCGAACTCTGTTATCTGTATGGTTACTTTTTAGTGCATCATGGCCCAACCTGCAGTGGCGTCTCCAGCTTTCATATTTAGGGGGGGCACATGGGGGGACAGGGACAAAAGTAGGGGGGCAACTATAAAAAGCATATATATATATATATATATATATACATATGTATATATATACTGGGGCCCTTTACTACGATTCCACAACGGCCCTTTCACATGTTCTGCAATGAACTCCCTTCCTACTGTATTGCCCCCCCCCCCCCCCCGGGTGGCAGAAAACAAGAGATATATGTTACCAGCATACCAAGAAAATATAAGGGTCCAAAGCAGTGGGAGAACTATCAAGGTTGCAAAAGTTGTCTTGCCACCGGGCCCTGGTGTTCTGCCACTGTGGGGTTCCCCAGCCTCCTCTTGCTGTCCTGCCCCTGCTATTGACAGCGCTGGTCTGGCATCTCTTGGAATTTACAGGCTGGTTCTCCTGTCCTAAGGATGGGAGAAATCAGTCTTTTTTTCAGTAACTGAGAGTCTTGGTGGAGTCCTTCCTGCAACTCGCTATTCTCCCTGCCAATGAGGATGCAGGGAAAGGAGCAGATCGGGCGGCCGTGGTTATGTGACATTATGTGACTGACATTATGCTGTGTCAGTGAGCAGAGGGAGGGGGGTTGGAATCACCCACAGGAGCTGATTGGGGACGCTCTCCTTCTTAGAAATTGCCTTTTTGTAAAAAAAAAACAAAATTTTTTTTTTAATTGGTGTGGGGGGGGGGGGGGGCACATGGTGGGGCAAAGCATAAAGTTGGGGGGGTCAGGGCCCCCTCTGCCCCCCCCCTAGGGACGCCATTGCGTCGGCTCTAAAAAAAACGGTAGTGGGTGATGCCTATAGCTGCATATCACCCCAGTACAACCACTTGAAGTCAAATGAGATACCAGCTATGTGATTTGGTGGATAAAGTTACACCCACGCATGTAAAATTCCCCCTCCCACATGCAGGCACATGTGAACAGAAATGCACCCGTTGGGGGCACCTACACACAAAAAAATTGATTGTGATACATGGTACATATCGCCACACATGCCAGAGTGAGAGCAATAATTCTAGGCCCGTGATTTGTGGTTTTCTACAAACTGATTACCTGTAGGGGGCTTTTAAAGTGTTGTCTATGGAAAATATAGGATTCGGAAGTTTGTCACTTTTTCACAGGCACATGTAATTTTTTGGCTTGACATGTTGGGTATCTATTAACTCTGTGCCACCTCATCTTTTATATTTTACCAAACACTTGGGTAATATATTGTGCTTATGTACCCTAAAATTAACTTTAGTGTAATTATTTGCTGAAATTTTGCATACCATTGCTAATATCATGCGACGTAAAAAAAAAAAAATTGGAATTACCACTAATTTATTCTGCTTTCAGAAAGAATATATTATTTTTGGGAGGTTTTACGCAATCTTCAGTCCTAAAATTATTTTTTTAAACGTGTACAAAAAAAACACCAACATGCCTCTTGCAGTTAAAGGGTTAAACCCAGGCCCATCTCAGGCCCCTGTGGTGACTACCCGTCCCCAATGGCATATTTCCGAAAGAGATGAATCCTTAATTTTTATTTTCTTCCCACCGTGGGGGGGATATGGGACGCTTTCTCTCAAAGGTCTAATGGAGAGCCCACTCCCAGTGACTAATTCGGGACATTCTCTGGTTGCCACTGGCCCGATACCCCTTACCTGTTTCCCTCATCCCCTGAGTCACTTAGAGGTCTTTGTGCCTTAATATTTTGGCTGCTAAGCTTCCTCCGCCTAACGGTAGCTGCAGGTTTGACTAAGATGTTTTCTGATATTGCATACATCCCAACTTTTTAATATGGGAATGAGGGACACCTATCGGCAAAAATATTCAGGCATAGGACACACCCCTGGCCACGCCTCCTTAAAGGAGAATTGTACAAAAAAACAAGATTGGTTAAACCCACAAGTGCTTTTTTTCACCACTACTATTCCTTTATATTTGCTTTTGGAATTTACAAATGCAGCAATTTAGGAATCCGATGAAAGGTTTAGGGCTGGGAAACACTTTTTGATAGATAAAAAGTGCGTTTTATTATCAACTCTAAAGATCAGACCAAAATGAGGGGCAAATGAGGAGGACTGAGGGACAGAGGGACATTGCTCCAAATCAGGGACAGTCCCTCGAAATCAGGGACAGTTGGGAGCTATGGATATTGTTACTGTTTTTATATTACTGTATTAATGTCTCCTGTTCACTGCTGATCTCTAGGCACTGGGGTGGGGGCTAGCACTGTGATGTGTGTGCCAGTGTCCCCTGCACTGCCATGACCGCGCTAGAAGACTTGCGATGGGCTCGATTACCCCTCCTACCTCCCGGCTATTCCAGGGGGGCTGTCCCAGTCCGGATGCGGCGGGGAGGGACCGTGCTTCAATTGCATTGAGCTCTGGGGGCGCAGATCCCATGTCACTAGACAATTCCCCTTTAAAGATGTCTCTGATTAATAGCTCCTCCTGTGAGCCGTGGGGAACCCTTGCGCGTCATGTTAATAACTTTATATAAGTGTGGCTTGTTTAATTGTTCTGGTTTAAAAAAGTTTTTTTCAGTCCAATTATACATATGTATACATGCTCTATGCAGTGGCCCCCATCTGGTTCTTTGGATATTTTATTACCCCCATACCCTGTGGGTCTTATCATTTCTGATGAAGACTGAGGAATGCAGACTTTCCATAGTCTGTCTTTCTCCAGCAGCAGACCCTACCCCCTCTTCCATGGTAATTAGGGGGGGGGAGAGGTACGGACATCACCTGTTTGACGTACCTATGAAAACTACTGCTTCTTCTTGTTGCCGAAAAGTTTTGAAAGTTTCTTATCCTGGCTGGGGTAGTTGGGGTGGGTTGGGTGAGCTCACCCTGGGCCTGTTCTAGCCACTTCCCCAAGTAGGCCTGCACACGTCTAGCCCGGCTACGGTCCAGGGGTGTGCTTTTGCAAATTATTATTTGCCAAATTTAGTTGTGTAGAGTTGTGAGGAGCGGACTACCTGCTTGCTTCTTTCTACTTTTCCCCTCTCTCCCCCTTCTTTCCCCTCCCCTAGCTGGAAATGGATCATTTGAAGATATTCTCTTTAAACACAAAGGGTCTTAACATACCCGAAAAAAAGACGAATGCTCTTTAGTGATTTTAAATACTCCCACGCTAATATCGCATTCATACAAGAAACCCACTTCTGGGACAACAAACTACCTTATCTCAAAAACATATTTTACCCTCTGACTTATCATTCTACCAACAAGAGTGCTATGTCTAAGGGAGTCTCTACCCTGTTATCTAGTAAACTTCCATGGACTTGCCGTGACACTCTGGTGGACATGGAGGGACGCATTGTGTTTATTAAAGGTCTCATAGGTGACATACAGTTGACTTTGACAACAATCTGTGCCCCTAACAATCATCAGGATATCTTTAATCGGCGTACCCTAGACCTACTTGTGGAATTTAAGGAAGGTCAGTTGATCCTAGGTGGAGACTTTAATATTCCTCTAATCCCCACGGTGGACACCTCATCGAATACCTCCTCGGTCCCCACTGGCTCCCACAAACGGGTCGCACAAGCTATACACAAAGCCCAACTGATCGATGTCTGGCGACTACAACATTCAGGAGAGAGAGACTACATATTCTATTCCTCCCCTCACAACGTTTACACGAGAATCGACTTCTTTTTGATCCCCCATTGCCAACTACATGCAGTACGTGACTCATCCATTGGCTCCAGGACCTGGTCAGATCTTGCTCCCGTTTCACTGACCTATGCGCTCTCTGATATCAACTCTTCCAAAACACGTTTTTGGAGATTGAATGAAAGCCTACTACAGGTACCAGAAGTACTTGAGGAGGTGACTAGAGAATTAAGATTCTACTTTCAAACAAACGCCAATTCGGACTGTATTCCAGGGATGATATGGGAAGCCCATAAGGCTATGATCAGGGGCATACTTATTAAGCATGGCTCCCGGATCAAAAAGGAACGGGGGAAACAGTTAGCACTGCTCCTCTCCAAACTCCATACAGTGGAAGCCCATCATAAACAGGCCCCCTCTCTGTCTCTCACCACTAGGGATGAGCTTCGTGTTCGAGTCGAACCCATGTTCGACTCGAACATCGGCTGTTCGACCGTCCGTCGAATTGCGAACGTTATGGGCCGTTCGCGCCAAATTCGTGTGGCGCGTCACGGCCCATAATTCACTGCGGCATCGCAGTGCATTGCTGGCTGATGATTGGCCAAGCATGCACTATGACCCGCATGCTTGGCCAATCACAGCGCCGTCAGTAGAGAGAGCTGTAATTGGCCAAAGCCAGGGTGGCTTTGGCCAATTATGGCTCAGGGGATTTAGTACACGCCCCACACTATATAAGGCCGCCTGCACGGCGGCCCTGTGTAGTGTGTTCCGGTGTGCTGAGAGATAGAGAGAGAGAGAGACCGTGTCATTTGATTTGAGTTAGATAGATTAGGCAGAACAGTCAGTCAGTTAGCTGCACTTACAGTGTATTTTGTATATATATATACACTGTATTCAGTTTAGCTAGATCCGTTCCTGTTATCTTCTATCTAGACTATTTACATTTGGTGCAGTGCGTCCTGCTCACAGTGTTCAGCTAGATCCGTTCCTGCTATTTACATTTAGTGCAGTGCGTCCTGCTCACAGTGTTCAGCTAGATCCGTTCCTGCTATTTACATTTAGTGCAGTCAGTGCGTCCTGCTCACAGTGTTCAGCTAGATCCGTTCCTGCTATTTACATTTAGTGCAGTGCGTCCTGCTCACAGTGTTCAGCTAGATCCGTTCCTGCTATTTACATTTAGTGCAGTGCGTCCTGCTCACAGTGTTCAGCTAGATCTGTTCCTGCTATTTACATTTAGTGCAGTGCGTCCTGCTCACAGTGTTCAGCTAGATCTGTTCCTGCTATTTACATTTAGTGCAGTCAGTGCGTCCTGCTCACAGTGTTCAGCTAGATCCGTTCCTGTTATTTACATTTAGTGCAGTCAGTGCGTCCTGCTCACAGTGTTCAGCTAGATCTGTTCCTGCTATTTACATTTAGTGCAGTGCGTCCTGCTCACAGTGTTCAGCTAGATCTGTTCCTGCTATTTACATTTAGTGCAGTCAGTGCGTCCTGCTCACAGTGTTCAGCTAGATCCGTTCCTGCTATTTACATTTAGTGCAGTCAGTGCGTCCTGCTCACAGTGTTCAGCTAGATCCGTTCCTGCTATTTACATTTAGTGCAGTGCGTCCTGCTCACAGTGTTCAGCTAGATCTGTTCCTGCTATTTACATTTAGTGCAGTGCGTCCTGCTCACAGTGTTCAGCTAGATCTGTTCCTGCTATTTACATTTAGTGCAGTCAGTGCGTCCTGCTCACAGTGTTCAGCTAGATCCGTTCCTGCTATTTACATTTAGTGCAGTCAGTGCGTCCTGCTCACAGTGTTCAGCTAGATCCGTTCCTGCTATTTACATTTAGTGCAGTGCGTCCTGCTCACAGTGTTCAGCTAGATCCGTTCCTGCTATTTACATTTAGTGCAGTGCGTCCTGCTCACAGTGTTCAGCTAGATCCGTTCCTGCTATTTACATTTAGTGCAGTGCGTCCTGCTCACAGTGTTCAGCTAGATCTGTTCCTGCTATTTACATTTAGTGCAGTCAGTGCGTCCTGCTCACAGTGTTCAGCTAGATCCGTTCCTGCTATTTACATTTAGTGCAGTGCGTCCTGCTCACAGTGTTCAGCTAGATCCGTTCCTGTTATCTTCCTACTGACAGGCAGGCTTGTCTGGTTACAGTATATAAAGCTACCTGAAGAAAATTACAGGTGTTCTATCCCAGCTTAGTGCAGCTACAGGCCATTAGTATGTCTGGAAGGCCAAGAAGGAGAGGCAGACAGTCACAAGCCAATAAGAGAGGGCAAGCAGGCTCTGTGTCTAGTGCTGGTCGTGGAGACGGTGCATCCTCATCAGCACGTGGCCATGGGACACGCTTGGCCTTTTTTTCGGCAGCTGGCCGTGTTGAGCCGCAACATGCGGAAGACTTGGTCGAGTGGATGACCAAGCCGTCCTCATCCTCCTCATCCTCTCTCACCCATGCCCAGGGTGCTTTGTCTGGCAAAGCAGCGGCCTCTTCCCTCAGCTCAATGTCATCAGTGACTCCTTCCCTAGCTCCACCATGTCCTCCTGAGGATTCCCTCGAACTGTTTGACCACAGTGTTGGGTACATGCTCCAGGAGGATGCCCAGCGTTTGGAAGGCTCTGATGATGATACTGAGCTCGATGAAGGCAGTAACATGAGCACGGACAGAGGGGGTGCCCAAGAAGGACAGCAATCTGGCAGTCATGCTCCCCCTGCTGCAGCATACTGCCAGGTTTGCTCCAGTGATGAGGAGGGAGGGGATGATGAGGTCACTGACTCAACGTGGGTGCCTGATAGGAGAGAGGAGGAGGAGGAGGAGGAGGCGGCACATCACCAACGAGGCAGGATGCCCTCCAGGGGCCAGCCTAAGGGCAGCACATTGACTGCATCACACCCCAAAGCTCCACATGTGCAGGGCGCTGCAGTCTCTGCGCGTTATTCAAAAAGTTCTTTGGTGTGGGCCTTTTTTGAGACGAGTGCATCAGATCGCACCGCTGCTGTTTGCAACATATGTCTCAAGCGTATCTCGCGTGGCCAAAACATCTCCCGCTTGGGTACCACATGCTTGACCAGACATATGTTGACCTGCCATGCAGTTCGTTGGCAAGCATATCTAAAAGACCCACACCAAAGAACAAAGAGGATCTCTCCTTGCTCCTCATCAGCTGAGATTTCCAACCCCACTAGACCTTCAGTCCTCTCTGAGACCTGCAGTGAGAGGAATGAAGGTGTAGAATTAGGTGTGTCACAGCCAAGTACTTGTGGGCAATCTGCTTTTGGTACACCGACGTCAGATTGTACCAGGCAAATTTCCCTGCCCCAGCTGCTGCACCGCCGAAAGAAGTTTGCTCCCAGCCATCCACATGCCCAGCGGTTGAATGCTAGCTTGGCAAAATTGCTAGCACTTCAACTGCTGCCTTTTCAGTTGGTAGACTCTGCCCCCTTCCGTGAGTTTGTGGAATGTGCGGTTCCTCAGTGGCAGGTACCCAAACGCCACTTTTTCTCACGGAAGGCGATTCCGGCTCTCTACCGGCATGTGGAAGGCAATGTCCATGCCTCGCTGGACAGGGCGGTCAGCGGTAAGGTGCATATTACCGCTGACTCATGGTCCAGCAGGCATGGACAGGGACGTTACCTTAGTTTCACGGCGCATTGGGTGACTCTGCTGGCAGCTGGGAAGGATGCAGGACAAGGTGCAGTAGTGTTGGAGGTTGTTCCGCCACCACGCCTCCAAAATGCTGATTGTGACACACCTCTCTCCTCCACCCCCTCCTCTTCTTCTTCCTCCATGGCCTCTTCCTCGGAACCAGCGGTGCTCCGTAGGCGTTCAAGGGGCTACGCAAGTACGCAGGCCAAAAGATGCCATGCGGTGCTTGAGCTAGTGTGCTTGGGGGACAGGAGCCACACTGGGGCAGAGGTTCTGTCAGCTCTGCAGGGGCAGGTTCAGAGGTGGTTTGACGCCACGCCAACTTAAGGCAGGAATGGTGGTTTGCGACAATGGCACCAACCTCCTCTCTGCCCTCCGACAGGGAAAACTGACCCATGTGCCCTGTTTGGCTCACGTCCTTAACTTGGTGGTGCAGCGGTTCTTGGGCAGGTACCCGGGCTTACAGGATGTCCTGAGGCAGGCCAGGAAAGTCTGTGTGCATTTCCGCCGGTCATATAATGCCAGTGCTCGGCTGACGGACCTCCAAAAGGAGTTTAACCTGCCCAAGAACCGCCTAATCTGTGACATGCCCACCAGGTGGAACTCAACGTTGGCCATGCTGCAGCGGCTGCACACGCAGCAGAGGGCCATCAATGAGTACCTGTGCGACTATGGCACCAGGACAGGGTCAGGGGAGCTTGGTTTTTTTTTCCCCACACCAGTGGGCCATGATCAGGGATGCATGCACTGTCCTGTCACCATTCGAGGAGGCCACGAGGATGGTGAGCACTGACAGTGCATGCATCAGTGACACTGTCCCCCTTGTCCACCTGTTGGAGCACACGCTGCGTGGAATAATGGACAGGGCACTTGAGGCAGAACAGAGGCAGGAAGAGGAGGACTTCCTTAGCTCTCAAGGCCCCCTTTATCCAGACAGTGTTCCTGCGTGCCCGCCGATCACACAGGAAGAGGACGAGGAGGAGGAGGAGGAGGAGGAAGATTGTGCCAGTATGGAGGTGGAGCCTGGCACTCAGCATCAGCAGTCTTTAAGGGATCAGTAACAAGGAACACATGGACTTGTACGTGGCTGGGAGGAGGTGGCTGCGGACGTTGTTGTCCTTAGTGACCCAGAGGACTCCGGACCGAATGCCTCAGCAAACCTACGCTGCATGGCCTCCCTGATCCTGCAAAGCCTGCGTAAGGATCCTCGTATTCGTGGTATCAAGGAGAAGGACCAATACTGGCTGGCAACCCTCCTTGATCCACGTTACAAGGGTAAGGTTGCGGACCTTATCTTGCCATCGCAGAGGGAGCAGAGGATGAAACATCTTCGGGAGGCCTTGCAGAAAGGTCTGTGCAACGCGTTCCCAGAGACTGGGAGGTTACAAACTCCTGTTTCTGGACAACGTGTTGCTGAGGCTTCGGTCAGTCAAAGAAGGAGTGGTGGAGAAGGTGGCCGTCTGACCGATGCGTTCAGACAATTTTTTGGTCCGCAGCCCCAAGGTATGATCGGTTCCAGCAACCATCGCCAGCGTCTGTTTTACATGGTGCAGGAATACCTAGGGGCAAGATCAGACTTGGACACCTTTCCCACCGAAAATCCTCTGGGTTACTGGGTCTTGAGGATGGATCACTGGCCAGAGCTTGCACAGTATGCAATTGAGCTACTGGCCTGTCCTGCATCCAGCGTTCTTTCGGAACGCACATTCAGTGCTGCTGGAGGCGTGGTAACCGATCACAGGGTGCGTCTGTCCACCGACTCGGTCGATCGGCTGACCTTCATAAAAATGAATCAGTCTTGGATCACCACCAGCTACCAAGCACCTGATGCTGATGTAACTGAATAATTTTTTTCAGATCCCTTCAAAGACTGCCTATGCTGATGCTGAGTGACTATCCCTGAGTAATTATCCTCTTCCTTCTCAATCATCACGCTGATAGCTTGTAAGAACATTTTTGGTTCTGGGCGCCACCACCAGTGCCTAAGGCACAATTTTTCAGCCCCTGTTTAACAGGGGCGTGTAATTACAATTTTTGATGTAATACTTTGCAGCAGGGCTCGTTCCTGCATTCCAACTAGAGTGTCTGTGAGGGGTTGCAGTGTTGTGGCACCAGCACCAGTGCCTAAGGCCCAATTTTTCTGCCCCTGTCTAACAGGGGCGTGTAATTACAATTTTTGATGCAATACTTTACAGCAGAGCTCGTTCCTGCATTCCAACTAGAGTGTCTGTGAGGGGTTGCAGTGTTGTGGCACCAGCACCAGTGCCTAAGGCCTAATTTTTCAGCTCCTGTTCAACAGGGGCATGTAATTACAATTCTTGATCTAATATTTCACAGCAGGGCCCTGTGAGGGCTTACAGTGTTGTGGCCACAGCAACACCTAAGGCCCAAATTTCTGCTGAGTATATAGGGCAGGACCCTACTTTCAAACATCTAACTTATAAACGACTCCTACTTGCAAACGGAAGGAGACAACAGGAAGTGAGATGAAATCTACCCCTAGGAAGGGAAATTCTCTCCTGTAAGAGTTAATATGGAAAACAATTTCTCCTTTCCACTGATGCTTTCCAATCCTTGTTCCACAAAAAAACCCAAATTTTCAAAAAACATTTTTCATTGGGACAAAAAAGTGAGGTGAAATCTTCTGAAGAGGAGGAAAGACTGCAAAACAAATGTCACAGGGGTGATAACCCTTCCCTATGTTTTCCAAAAAGCTTAAAAAAGATTTTTTGGCTGGAGCTAAACACGTTAAAAATGTTCAAAATTACAAAGAGATTCTACTTAACAACAAACCTACAGTCCCTGTCTTGTTTGCACCGCCTGTATACTGCTGTTCAGAGTATATAGGGCCTGGTGGCCCCACACCTTTCCTTATTTTAATTTGGGTGCGGGGTTCCCCTTAATATCCATACAAGACCCAAAGGGCCTGGTAATGGACTGGGGGGTACCCATGCCATTTGTCTCACTGATTTTCATCCATATTGCCATGACCCGACATGACATTAAACCCGCAAGCAGTTTTAAATGAGATTTTTTCCTTTAAAAATGACATTTGGTGCAGGGACTGTTCTAAACACGGGAAACACGCGTCACTTTACAGGCATACTATAGACACCCCCCCAGGTACGATATTTAAAGGAATATTTCACTTTTTTTTTTTTACTTTAAGCATCATTAAAATCACTGCTCCCGAAAAAACGTCCGTTTTTAAAAGTTTTTTTTGCATTGATACATGTCCCCTGGGGTATGACCCGGGTCCCCAAACCCTTTTTCGGACAATACCATGCAAATTAGCCTTTAAAATGAGCACTTTTGATTTCGAACGTTCGAGTCCCATAGACGTCAATGGGGTTCTAACGTTCGTGCGAACTTTCGGTCCGTTCGCGGGTTCTGGTGCGAACCGAACCGGGGGGTGTTCGGCTCATCCCTACTCACCACCATAACAATGATCTACTACGTTATAAAGCAAAGGCAGTGATGCAAATGTGTTTAAAAGTAAGCTATGAATCTGGAGATAAATATGGAAAAATTTTAGCTAGATCTATCCGGGAACATAAATTACAAACATATATCCCTCAAATTATGTCACAGACCGCTCAAAAAACTGTCCTGCCCAAACAGATTACGCGGGTATTTAGGGACTTCTATGCTTCCCTGTATAGCCTACCTACACCACCCAGCTCCCAATCCCTCATTGATGACTACATTTCATCTTCTCAACTGTCTAACCTCTCGACTGGGATCCAGGAGGAATTAGACGCCCCAATACGACCAGATAAGTTAGAACAGGCCATTAGCTCGACTAAACCGGGTAAAGCCCCAGGCCCCGACGGATACACTGTCCAATATTACAAGACCCTACTCCCTTGGCCCTCATATGGTAGACTTGTTTAATGCACTTGGAACAGATACGGCCCTCCCTAGGGATATGTTGAGGGCACACATCTCCATCATCCCTAAGGAAGGCAAAGACCCTATCCTCTGTGGTGGCTACAGGCCCATTTCTCTCTTGAACATTGATCTCAAGCTGTTCACGAAGATCCTGGCAACTCGCCTAGCCCACCATTTGCAGGGCCTAGTGCACCTAGACCAAGTGGGTTTTGTCCCCACTAGGGAAGCGTGAAATAACACGACTAAGGTTCTTAACCTCCTCCACGTAGCCAACTCGACTCATACGCCCTGAGTTTTTCTTAGTAAAGATGCTGAGAAGGCGTTTGATCGTGTAAAGTGGAAATTCATGTTCTCGGTCCTTCGCCATCTGGGGCTGGGAGAAACCATGCTTAATTGGATTGCCAAAATCTACTCCAACCCTACTGCTCAAGTTAAGGCCAATGGTGTCCCCCCTAACCTTTCACCATTATAACCGAAACAAGGCAGTGTTGCCCACTGTCCCCCCTACTATTTGCACTATCATTAGAACCATTTCTTTGCAAAATTTGACTAAACCCTGACATATAAGGCTTAGTGATTGGAAGTACCCAATACAAGATTGCGGCATATGCAGACGACTTATTCTTCTCGCTGACGAATCCTACCATATCTCTCTGGAATCTTCTCAGAGAATTTGAACTTTATGGTTCACTCTCCAATTTAAAAATACATTTCAGTAAATCGGAAGCTATGGGGGTTGAGATTCCGCCTTCCATCTTGCAGACGTTAAAATCTAGCTTTAATTTCAAATGGACGGACTCTGACTTAAAATACTTAGGTACCTACAGTGCCTTGCGAAAGTATTCGGCCCCCTTGAACTTTTCAACCTTTTGCCACATTTCAGGCTTCAAACATAAAGATATAAAATTTTAATTTTTTGTGAAGAATCACCAACAAGTGGGACACAATTGTGAAGTGGAACGAAATCTATTGGATATTTTAAACTTTTTTAGCAATTAAAAAACTGAAAAGTGGTGTGTGCAAAATTATTCGGCCCCTTTACTTTCAGTGCAGAAAACTCACTCCAGAAGTTCAGCGAGGATCTCTGAATGATCCAATGTTGTCCTAAATGACTGATGGTGATAAATAGAATCCACCTGTGTGTAATCAAGTCTCTGTATAAATGCACCTGCTCTGTGATAGTCTCAGGGTTCTGTTGAAAGCGCAGAGAGCATCATGAAGACCAAGGAACACACCAGGCAGGTCTGTAATACTGTTGTAGAGAAGTTTAAAGCCGGATTTGGATACAAAAAGATTTTCCAAGCTTTAAACATCCCAAGGAGCACTGTGCAAGCGATCATTTTGAAATGGAAGGAGTATCAGACCACTGCAAATCTACCAAGACCTGGCTGTCCCTCTAAACTTTCAGCTCAGACAAGGAGAAGACTGATCAGAGATGCAGCCAAGAGGCCCATGATCACTCTGGATGAACTGCAGAGAACTACAGCTGAGGTGGGAGAGTCTGTCCATAGGACAACAATCAGTCGTACACTGTACAAATCTGGCCTTTATGGAAGAGTGGCAAGAAGAAAGCCATTTCTCAAAGATATCCATAAAAAGTCTTGTCTAAAGTTTGCCACAAGCCACCTGGGAGACACACCAAACATGTGGAAGAAGGTGCTCTGGTCCGATGAAACCAAAATCTAACTTTTTGGCCACAATGCAAAACGATATGTTTGGCGTAAAAGCAACACAGCTTATCACACTCAACACACCATCCCCACTGTCAAACATGGTGGTGGCAGCATCATGCTTTGGGCCTGCTTTTCTTCAGCAGGGACAGGGAAGATGGTTACAATTGAGGGGAAGATGGATGCAGCCAAATACAGGACCATTCTGGATGAAAACCTGTTGGAGTCTGCAAAAGACCTGAAACTGGGACGGAGATTTATCTTCCAACAAGACAATGATCCCAAACATACAGCAAAATCTACAAAGGAATGGTTCACAAATAAACGTATCCAGGTGTTAGAATGGCCAAGTCAAAGTCCAGACCTGAATCCAATCGAGAATCTGTGGAAAGAGCTGAAAACTGCTGTTCACAAATGCTCTCCATCCAACCTCACTGAGCTCGAGCTGTTTTGCAAGGAAGAATGGGCAAGAATTTCAGTCTATCGATGTGCAAAACTGATAGAGACATACCCCAAGCGACTTGCAGCTGTAATCGCAGCAAAAGGTGGCTCTACAAAGTATTAACGCAAGGGGGCCGAATAATTTTGCACGCCCCACTTTTCATTTTTTTATTAGTTAAAAAAGTTTCAAAAATCCAAAAGATTTTGTTCCACTTCACAATTGTGTCCCACTTGTTGGTGATTCTTCACAAAAAATAAAAAATGTATATCTTTATGTTTGAAGCCTGAAATGTGGCAAAAGGTTGAAAAGTTCAAGGGGGCCGAATACTTTCGCAAGCCACTGTATATCCCTGCAAATATATCTCATACTTTTAAACTCAGTTTCCTGCACCTGTTGACTAAAACCCGTGTACCCTACTGGAGAACTGGCATAAGGCCCTGCACTCCTGGTTTGGCAGTTGTAATCTTATAAAAATGTGTATCCTACCAAAGTTTCTGTATCTTTTACAAGCCCTACCAATTAGGATACTCCTTCATTATTTTAGACAGGTACACTCTCTTTTTATTAAATTTACATGGGCCACACAAAAAAACGCGTTTACCTCTCCACTTACTGACCTTACCCAAACAACACGGCAATCTGGCGTTGCCGAATATGCGAAAATACTATTAGACCACTCATTTGGGTAGGATTGTAAATTGGTGTCGTCATCGTTCCTCTAAGCCAGGGGTCTCCAAACTTTTTAAACAAAGGGCCAGTTTATTGACCTTCAGACTTTAGGAGGGCTGGATTGTGGCCAGCGAGGGCAGAAAATGTCCCAGGCCCAGCATCAGTGAGAATAAATATGGCCTCAGGGTTGGTGGCCAATAGGAGGAGTAGTGCACCCAATAGTAAGAGTAATAGTATCCCATTATTTGTATAGGTGAGAAATATTGCCCCATTGTCGGTGTCAGCAGGAGGAATAGTGCCCCAGGGGCCGGATAACGGCTAGCAAAGGGCCACATCTGGCCCTCGTGCCGCAGTTTGGAGACCCCTGCTCTGAGCTGTGGGCACAATTAGAGCAGGCCCAAACTGATGTTTCATTACAGGGTGCCTTATGGTGTCATGTTCACCTACCATCAAGGCTGAAATCACTCCCTCTGATTGGTACGACTCTCCGAATTAGCTCGCAGGCTTGCACACAGACTTCCCTCTCTACCACAGATTCCCCCTCTGTTCCCTATAAGTAGGGAACCCACAATTCACTCCCAGTCTCGATCCCTATCTGTCCAGGATTTTGCAGCTTGAGGGTTGGATTTGGGCATCCCAATTCTTAATGGCGGGGCGGTGGCCCTCCTTGGAAATGTTGACGAGTGCCACAGGCCCCTTTAAACTTTCCCTTTTGGATGGCTCTCCAATTACGACATTTTCTCAACTCTTTACCACAGCCTCAATTTTTTGACTGCTCTCTGACAACCTGGGAAGAAGACTGTTCTGATGAGGGAGTCCTTCCACATGTCCTATCTAAAACATATAACCTATTAAACTGCCCGGCTGTACAGCCACAATTACCATTCATACACAAATGGGAACAGGACTTGAAGCGTACATTTACACCTACCCCATTGCAGTACATCCTTAGATTCTCCTTGAAATCATCGGTCTGTACGAAAATTCAAGAGTCCAACTATAAACTTTTGACTAGGTGGTACCTTACGACCCCAAGTACTACACAGATACTATCCCGCCACAGCTGATCTCTGCTGGAGATGCCAGGGGCAGAGGAACACTGCTCCATATATTTTGGTCATCCCCTCAGCTAACCCACTTCTGGACAACAGTCAAGGAGATCACTCAAAAATTCACTGACTACAAGATTCCTGATGAACCGGCCTTCTTCCACCATTTCACCCAAACGTTATAGAAAGTCCACTGTGTGTCACCTCCTGAATGCCACAAAGTCCTGCTTCCCACTCTACTTCAGGAAACAAACACCGCCGTCTATAGCGGGTTGGATAAAGAGGGTGGCGGAGAATAATAAAATGGAAGGTCTAATGCTTACTGCGCAATATCAACAGGAAAAGTACTCTAAGGCCTGGGGGCTTTGGAATCAGTTTGTCGTTTCTGCAGAGGGTGCGGCCCTGCTCAAAGCGTAATACTTCAATCATGCTCAATTCCTTGAATATATTAAATGTCTGGGCCTAATACCGTTCCATACTGCCCCCCGCCTCCCCTCCCCCTCTTTCTCGCTTTCCTTTTTTCTTTTTCTCTCTTCTCTCTCATCCTCAACCTTTTTGTTTGGACCGCGGAAAACCGAGAAAATGGTTATGGCCAGTCTCAGGTCTTGATACACGATTCCACCTTTATATCTTAGGACAAAAACACTACATAACACAAATAACAATTGTAATATGTTAGCAATAATTCTCTTTTTACAACCTTGCTTGTTTTCTGGTCATGTTAGCTTTATTTTTTCAAGCCTGACAACTTATTGGACACATTCACTGTCTACTCATTGTGGTTGTATTGACTTGTTTTTACCTGTGTTGGGTGTTAATAAAAATTATATTTGAAAAAAAAAAAAAACCCAGCCCCAATAGTGAAGTCTCTAAATTTTTTTACCACAGGCTCAGGATATGGATGTCTTTTATATATATATGAATGATGGCACTACCTTCCAAGCAGCATATACACCAGCCCTCAAATTTTCCACTCGCCTGCTTGCATTTTGCGAGTGTAAAATGAGGGCTTGCGAGCTGTGCTGCCTGGGAGTGGGAGGGGGGGGAGCACCGCCAGCGGGTGGGGTTGATCGGGGGCCATCCTCCCAGTGATCGCTCTGGTGGATGAGAGCATGGAGGAAGAAGAGAGCCACGGGGTCACAGAGTGTGAATAGCTCGCTGTTACAGCTTACATGAACTTGCCTCCGCTCTGCTCGCGATCACACACAGCCCCACCTCCTCCTAACCCCGCGCCTGTGATAGACTGAATGCGGGTCCAATGTTGGCATGTGTTCTGTCTATCACAGGCGCGGGGTTAGGAGGAGGCGGGGTTGTGTGTGATGGCGAGCAGAGCGGAGGCAAGTTCATGTAAGCTGCAACAGCGTGCTATTGGCGCTCTGTGATCCCAGGGCTCTCCTCTTCCTCCACCCTGGCAAGGCTACAATGTAGTGAGACTGCAATGGTGGCAAAGTGAGACTTCAATTTTTGGTACAGTGAAACTGCAATGTTGGGCACAGTGAGGCTGCAATGGGGGCACAGTGAGGCTGCAAAGGGCACAGTGAGGCTGCAATGTTGGTCACAGTGAGGCTGCAATGGGGGCACAGTGAGGCTGCAATGTTGGTCACAGTGAGGCTGCAATGGGGGCACAGTGAGGCTGCAATGTTGGGCACAGTGAGACTGCAATTTTGGGTACAGTGAGGCTGCAATGGGGGCACAGTAAGGCTGCAATGTTGGGCACAGTGAGGCTGCAATGGGGGCACAGTGAGGCTGCAATGTTGGGCACAGTGAGGCTGCAATGTTGGGCACAGTGAGACTGCAATGGGGGCACAGTGAGGCTTTAATGATGGGCACAGTGAGGCTGCAATGTTGAGCACGGTGAGGCTGCAATGTTGGGCACGGTGAGGCTGTAATGTTGGGCATGGTGAGGCTGCAATTTTGGGCACAGTGGGGCTGCAATGGGGGCACAGTGAGGTTGCAATGGGGGCACAGTGAGGCTTCAATGATGGGCACAGTGAGGCTGCAATGTTGAGCACGGTGAGGCTGCAATGTTGGGCACGGTGAGGCTGCAATGTTGGGTACGGTGAGGCTGCAATGTTGGGCACAGTGAGACTGCAATGGGGGCACAGTGAGGCTGCAATGTTGAGCACGGTGAGGCTGCAATGTTGAGCACGGTGAGGCTGCAATGTGGGGCACGGTGAGGCTGCAATGATGGGCACGGTGAGGCTGCAATGGAGGCACGGTGAGGCTGCAATGTTGGGCACAGTGAGACTGCAATGGGGGCACAGTGAGGCTGCAGTGTTGAGCACGGTGAGGCTGCAATGTGGGGCAGGGTGAGGCTGCAATGATGGGCACGGTGAGGCGGCAATAGGGGCACAGTGAGGCTGCAATGTTGAGCACAGTAAGGCTGCAATGTGGGGCATGGTGAGGCTGCAATGATGGGCACGGTGAGGCTGCAATGATGGGCACAGGTCAAAGTTGTTGTTAATATTTATTTTTGTAAATATAATTATTGTAAATATAAATGTAATATAATTTTGTAAATTCTGCATAAAACATTTAAGTGTCATTTCTTGAGATAATTTATGGGGGCGTGATTAGAGGCAGAATTAGGGGCGGGGCAAGGTAGGGGTTGGGCTGGGCAACTGGTGGCGAGTAACCCTTGAGGTCTGGCTAGTAGCTCAGGACTTGAAATTTTGAGCCCTGATATACACTATCTTGTCAAAAGTATTGGGACGCCTGCCTTTACTTGCACATGAACTTTAACCACTAGCCCACCAGCTCACGCAGATATACTGCGGCAGGCTAGCAGCACTGCATGAATGGCCGTACCCATATGGCAGCTCGCGCAGTTGCCGTTGCAGGAGGGCGCGCGCTCGCGCCAATTGCCCATCCCCCCTACAGTTAGAACACACCTAGGGAACACAGTTAACCCCTTGATCACCCCTAGTGTTAACTCCTTCCCTGCCAGTGTCATTTATACATTGATCAGTGCATATTTATAGCACTGATCAATGTAATACTGTCATTGGTACCCAAAAAGCGTCATTTGGGGTCATATTTGTTCGCCGCAATGTCGCAGTCCCGCTAAAAATCGCAGATCGCCGCCATTACCAGTAAAAACAATAAAGCATAAATAAAAGTCCCTAAATCTATTCCATAATTTGTAGACGCGATAACTTTTGCTCAAATCAATCATTATACGCCTATTGCGTTTTTTTTTTTTATCAAAAATGTGTAGAAGAATATATATCGGCCTGAACTGATGAATAAATTTGTTTTTATAATTTTTTTTGGATATGTATTATAGCAAAAAGTTTAAAAAAAAAATGTTTTTTTTTTCAAAATTGTTGCTTCCTTTTGTTTCTAGCACAAAAAATAAAAACCGCAGAGGTGATCAAATACCCCCAAAAGAAAGCTCTATTTGTGGGTAAAAAAAGGGCTTTTTGTTTGGGTACAATGTCGCACGACCACGGAATTCTCAGTTAAAGAGACGCAGTGCCATATCGCAAAAAATGGCCTGATCATTAAGGGGGAAAATCCTTCCGGGGCTGAAGTGGTTAATAGCCACTTCGTGCCCAAGCCAATTCTGGCACTTCTCTCCTCCCTGTAAAAATCATCATTTTCTTTTTTTCCCTAGAAAATTACTCAGAACCCCCAAACATTATATATGTTTTTTTAGCAGAGACCCTAGGGCAGTGGTTCTCAACCTTTCTAGTGTCGTGATCCCTTGATAAAATTTCCCAAGTTGTGGGGACCCCTAACAGTAAAATTATTTTCGTAGCATGGGTTGTCAGCACCCAAGGCAAGACAAGTAATTTGCGCCTCTAACCCACAGACGTTTAGCGCTCCCTGAGTCCCTTCCACTCGTACAGTATTAAAACCCCTTTTGGTACATTTTAGGATGTATCACTCTTTCTCGTTGTTCTCCTTTCTTTCCCTTTTATCTCTCTCTATCCTAATTTCTTGTTTTTTTTTCTCCATGAATGAATGAGTGACTTGTATAGCGCTACCTATGCGAACTGAATCGCCTCAGGGCGCCTCCCTCTCTCTAGCCGTCTTTCCTATTCTTTCCTCTCCCTTATTCTTTGTTCCTCCCCCTCTTTTCCTCTCCCTTCCATGTATTCTCTATTTTTATTCCTTCTCTTACTCCTTGGTGGGGGGGTGGGAGGAATGGGATGGGTGGCAGTACTGGCGGGGAGTTGGGATGAGTGGCAGTGCTGGCGGGGAGTTGGGATCAGTGGCAGTGCTGGCGGGGAGTTGGGATCAGTGGCAGTGCTGGCGGGGAGTTGGGATCAGTGGCAGTGCTGGCGGGGAGTTGGGAAGAGTGGCAGTGCTGGCGGGGAGTTGGGATGAGTGGCAGTGCTGGCGGGGAGTTGGGATCAGTGGCAGTGCTGGCGGGGAGTTGGGATCAGTGGCAGTGCTGGCGGGGAGTTGGGATCAGTGGCAGTGCTGGTGGGGAGTTGGGATCAGTGGCAGTGCTGGCGGGGAGTTGGGATCAGTGGCAGTGCTGGCGGGGAGTTTGGATGAGTGGCAGTGCTGGCGGGGAGTTGGGATGAGTGGCAGTGCTGGCGGGGAGTTGGGATGAGTGGCAGTGCTGGCGGGGAGTTGGGATGAGTGGCAGTGCTGGCGGGGAGTTGGGATGAGTGGCAGTGCTGGGGGGAGTTCTGATCAGCCAACTTAGGTGCTCTTGATGAAGGTCATCTGCTGATCTGAGAACTGTAGTGGGGACTTTTAATGGCAACTATAATGACAGGCAGTGTTACTCACTGTGTCTCCAGCTCTGTAGTGTCTCGTAACAGTGACACCTATGCCGAAATCAGGAGATGGGGTCTCCTCCAGCCCCTCCCACTTCACATTCCTTCCCAATCAGCTGACCTCTAGTCTCTGCCCCCCAGCCATGCTGTGAACCGAATGGACGGCTGCGAAGAGGCTGAGTGGGCAGCTGTGGGCTCCAGGGACAGCCCTGATGGGCGGCTGCAAAAAGGTTGGGAGAGCGGTGCGGGATTCAGGAACAGCCCAGGATTCGGTGACCCCTGGCAAATCGTCATTCGACCCAACCCCCCCCCCCCCCCCCCCGAGGGGGTCCTGACCCCCAGGTTGAGAACCCCTGCCCTAGGGAATAAAATGGTGGTCATTGCAACTTTTTATGGCACACGATATTTGCGCAGCGATTTTCCAAACATGTTTTCTTTGGAAAGAAAACAGTTTCATGAATTTAAAAAAACAAAACAGTAAAGTTAGCGCAATTTTTTTGTAAAGTGAAAGATGATGTTACGCTGAGTAAATAGATACCAAACATGTCATGCTTTAAAATTACGCACACTCGTGGAATGGCGCCAAACTTTGGTACTTAAAAATCTCCATAGATGATGCTTTAAAATTATTTACAGGTTACATGTTTAGAGTTACAGAGGAAGTCTTGGAATAGAATTGTTGCTCTTGCTCTAACGCACACAACAATACCAAATATGTGTGACTTGAACACCATTTACAATTATGGGCGGGACTTACGTATGCATTTGCTTCTGTGCTTTAATTTTTTTACACTTTCTCTTTACATTTTTTTTTGATCACTTTTATTCCTATTACAAGGGATGACAGGTCCTCTTTATGGAGAGATGTGGGTTCTATAAGACCCCACATCTCTCCTCCTGTCTGGAAAGACCAAGATCAAAATAAAAAAATAAATAAACTGTCTCGGGCCGTTCCAGCCACGTCCCCGGCATTGTTTACATCCACCGGCCCAGGCCTGACGTCATAACGTCGCGCCCGGGCCTCAGAGGGTCATAGAGATGACTGGGGACCATCTGGTCACCAGAACTCTTTATGATCAACTTCTGGCGGCAACCGATTCATTCTCCGGCTCACCGATCGTACGGGCGAGACCGGAGAAGCACCGGATGGTGGCAGGACGGGGGGATCCCCTCCCGCCGCCTGTAAGAACAATCAAGCGGCTGAACTGCTGCTATGATTGTTCTTACAGTGCACAGAATCGCTGGCCGAAAAGATCTCAGATATCCCCACTCAAAGTCCAGCATGTCATATGACGTACCTTGGGCGCCAAGTGGTTAATGGCATCCCAGTCTTAGTCCGTAGGGTTCAGTATTGAGTTGGCCCACCCTTTGCAGCTATAACAGCTTCAACTCTTCTGGGAAGGCCGTCCACAAGGTTTAGGAGTGTGTCTATGGGAATGTTTGACCATTCTTCCAGAAGAACATTTGTGAGGTCAGGAACTGATGTTGGATGAGAAGGCCTGGCTCGCAGTCTCTGTTCTAATTCATCCCAAAGGTGTTCTATTGGGTTGAGGTCAGGACTCTGTGCAGGCCAGTCAAGTTCCCCCACCCCAAACTTGCTCATCCAAGTCTTTATGGACCTTACTTTGTGCATTGGTGTGCAGTCATGTTGGAACAGGAAGGGGCCATCCCCAAACTGTTCCCACAAAGTTGGGAGCATGAAATTGTCCAACATGTCTTGGTATGCTGACGTCTTAAGAGTTCCCTTCACTGGAACTAAGGGGCCAAGGCCAAGCCCTGAAAAACAACCCCGCACCATAATCCCCCCTCCACCAAATGATTTGGACCAGTGCACAAAGCAAGGTCCATAAAGACATGGATGAGCGAGTTTGGGGTGGAGGAACTTGACTGGCCCACACAGAGTCCTGACCTCAACCCGATAGAACACCTTTGGCATGAATGAGAGTGGAGACTGCGAGCCAGGCCTTCTCGTCCAACATCAGTGCCTGACCTCACAAATGCGCTTCTGGAAGAATGGTCAAACATTCCCATAGACACACTCCTAAACCTTGTGGACGGCCTTCCCAGAAGAGTTGAAGCTGTTTATAGCTGCAAAGGGTGGGCCAACTCAATACTGAACCAAGTTCAATATATATGTTGACCAAGACTGGGATGCCATTAAAGTTCAAGTGTATGTGCATGTATTGTGGTATGAAGACCGCATTATACAACGGGCCCATTGTTTTAATAGAATAATATGTAAGGTGTTATATGAAGCTCTTGCACGTGGAATGGAAGTATCTGCCTGGTGGTGATTCTGGCAGACGGTGCGGATGGCGCTCGGGGCTCTGGAATAAGTACAGCAGACGTCTCTCCGATCTCATCCAACATGACTATACTTGTGTCCTGTACACAGAGCAGCCAATCAGATGTCTTATCTTCATACAGCTCTGCCTATAGAGAGCTCTGCTTTCTAAACGTAGAATCTATACAAAATACATGGAATATTGCTGTTTTCTTAGAAAAGAGGAAGAAAACGGAGCTAATAATTGCTCCCCGAGCCCAGGAACATTTGTACACACTACTTCTGGTATATGACACAATAGCCATAAGGCCTGTATTCATTAGACACTTTTACCCCCTTCCCGCCCAGGCCAATTTTCAGCTTTCAGAGCTGCCACACTTTGAATGACAATTGCGCGGTCATGCAACACTGTGCCCATATTATTATTATTATTATTATACAGGATTTATATAGCGCCAACAGTTTGCGCAGCGCTTTACAACATGAGGGCAGACAGTACACTTACAATACAAATCAATACAGGAGGGATCAGAGGGCCCCGATCCTTAGAGCTTACAATCTAGAAGGGAGGGTCAAGTGGAAACAAAAGGTAATAACTGTGGGGGGGATGAGCTGATGGAGAAGATTTAAATACAGTTGTTAGGTGTGGGGTAGGGTAGGCTTCTCTGAAGAGAAGGGTTTTCAGGGATCGTCTTTATGGGTAGAGCTCCAAAGGGATGAAGCTAAGGGGAAAATAATACTGGGAGTATGCTATAGGCCCAGCAAGGATGGGAAGTGTTATCATAATGGGGGATTTTAATTATCCAGACATAGACTGGGCGGAGGGAACCGCGCATTCATTTAAGGCTCGCCAGTTCCTTAAATGTCTTGCAGGACAATTTTATGGGTCAGATGGTAGACACACCAACTAGAAATAAAACATTACTGGATCTACTGATTACCAACAATACAGACCTGATCACGGATGTGGAAATACGGGGCAATTTAGGTAACAGCGATCACAGGTCAATTCGTTTCAGTATAAATCACACAAATAGGAAACATGAAGGGAACACAAAGACACTGAATTTCAAAAGAGCCAACTTCCCTAAACTACGAACCTTGCTAAAAGGCATAAATTGGGATAAAATATTAGGAACAAAGAATACGGAGGAGAGATGGGTTTGCTTTAAGAGCATATTAAATAAGGGCATTAGCCAATGTATCCCATTGGGTAATAAATTTAAAAGAGCAAACAAAAATCCTGGATGGCTTAACTCCAATGTAAAAATGCATATAAAAGCAAAGGAGAAGGCCTTCAAAAAATACAAGGTTGAGGGATCATCCTCAGCATTCAGACTTTATAAAGAATGCAATAAGAAATGTAAGGGTGCAATTAGGACGGCTAAGATAGAACATAAAAGACACATAGCGGAGGAGAGCAAAAAAAATCCCAAGAAATTCTTTAAGTATGTAAATAGTAAAAAAGGGAGGACAGACCATATTGGCCCCATAAAGAATGAGGAAGGACATCTGGTTACAAAGGATGGGGAGATGGCGAAGGTATTGAATTTATTCTTCTCCTCAGTATTCACGAGTGAATCGGGGGGCTTCAGTAACCAAAACTGCAGTCTTTATCCTCCTGACACAACACAGGAAGCACCTACATGGTTAACAGAGGACGGAATTAAAATTAGACTTGAGAAACTTAACATTAATAAATCACCGGGACCAGATGGCTTGCATCCGAGGGTACTTAGGTAACTCAGTCAGGTGATTGCCAGACCATTGTTCCTAATTTTTACAGACAGTCTATTGACTGGAATGGTACCAGCTGATTGGAGAAAAGCCAATGTAGCACCAATATTCAAAAAGGGCCCAAAAAACATCCCTGGGAATTACAGACCAGTTAGCCTAACATCAATAGTATGTAAACTCTTGGAGGGGATGATAAGGGACTATATACAAGATTTTAGTAATAAGAATGATATCATTAGCAGTAATCAGCATGGATTCATGAAGAATCGTTCTTGCCAAACCAATCTATTAACCTTCTATGAGGAGGTGAGTTGCCATCTAGATAAAGGAAGGCCCGTAGACGTGGTGTATCTGGATTTTGCAAAAGCATTTGACACAGTTCCCCATAAACGTTTACTGTACAAAATAAGGTGCGTTGACATGGACCATAGGGTGAGAACATGGATTGAAAACTGGCTACAAGGGCGAGTTCAGAGGGTGGTGATAAATGGGGAGTACTCAGAATGGTCAGGGGTGGGTAGTGGGGTCCCCCAGGGTTCTGTGCTGGGACCAATCCTGTTTAATTTGTTCATAAACGACCTGGAGGATGGGATAAACAGTTCAATCTCTGTATTTGCAGACGATACTAAGCTAAGCAGGGCAATAACTTCTCCGCAGGATGTGGAAATTTTGCAAAAAGACCTGAACAAATTAATGGGGTGGGCGACGACATGGCAAATGAGGTTCAATGTAGAAAAATGTAAAATAATGCATTTGGGTGGCAAAAATATGAATGCAATCTATACACTGGGGGGAGAACCTCTGGGGGAATCTAGGATGGAAAAGGACCTGGGGGTCCTAGTAGATGATAGGCTCAGCAATGGCATGCAATGCCAAGCTGCTGCTAATAAAGCAAACAGAATATTGGCATGCATTAAAAGGGGGATCAACTCCAGAGATAAAACGATAATTCTCCGGCTCTACAGGACTCTGGTCCGGTCGCACCTGGAGTATGCTGTCCAGTTCTGGGCACCAGTCCTCAGGAGGGACGTACTGGAAATGGAGCGAGTACAAAGAGGGGCAACAAAGCTAATAAAGGGTCTGGAGAATCTTAGTTATGAGGAAAGGTTGCGAGCACTGAACTTATTCTCTCTGGAGAAGAGACGCTTGAGAGGGGATATTATTTCAATTTACAAATACCGTACTGGTGACCCCACAATAGGGATAAAACTTTTTCGCAGAAGAGAGTTTAATAAGACTCGTGGCCACTCATTACAATTAGAAGAAAAGAGGTTTAACCTTAAACTACGTAGAGGGTTCTTTACTGTAAGAGCGGCAAGGATGTGGAATTCCCTTCCACGGGCGGGGGTCTCAGCGGGGAGCATTGATAGCTTCAAGAAACTATTAGATAATCACCTGAATGACCGCAACATACAGGGATATGTAATGTAATACTGACACATAATCACACACATAGGTTGGACTTGATGGACTTGCGTCTTTTTTCAACCTCACCTACTATGTAACTATGTAACTATATGTCTAAAAGCTAATAGAGTAGGAGATAAGCGGGCAGATTGGGGTAAGGAGTTCCATAGGATTGGAGAGGCTCTGGAGAAGTCCTGGAGGCGAGCATGGGAGGAGGTGAGGAGGGAGCTGGAGAGCAGGAGGTCTTGAGAGGAACGAAGAGAACGAGTAGGTTGGTATTTAGAGACTAGGCTGGTGATGTAGCTGGGGGCGAAAGTTTGAAAGTTTTATCATTTTTTTTGGAGACGGATAGAGCTTTTATTTTGGTGATATTTAATCACCACTTGGATGTTTATTTTTGTTTTGCTAAACAAATGAAAAAAGACCAAAAACATTGGAAAAAAATAAAGTTTTTCTTGTTTTTCTTAGTTTCTGTCATAAAATGTTGTAAATAAGTAATTTGTCTTCTTCACTGATGGGCACTGATAAGGTTCACTGACAGGCAATTATAGGATGCAATGATCGGCAATGATAGGTGGCACTGATTGGCACTGATAGGCAGCACTGATGGGCGGCACTGATAGTAACTGATAGGGTGCACTGATGGTAACTGATAGGGTGCACTGATGGCCAATGATAGGTGGCACTGATTGGCACTGATAGGCAGCACTGATGGGCGGCACTGATGGTAACTGATAGGGCGCACTGATGGGCACTGATAAGATGCACTGATGGTAACTGATATGGTGCACTGATGGGCATTGGTAGGGGGCACTGATGGTAACTGATATGGTGCACTGATGGGCATTGAGAGGGTGCACTGATGGTAACTGATATGGTGCACTGATGGTAATTGATATGGTGCACTGATGGGCATTGAGAGGGTGCACTGATGGTAATTGATATGGTGCACTGATGGTAACTGATATGATGCACTGATGGGCATTGAGAGGGTGCACTGATGGTAACTGATATGGTGCACTGATGGGCATTGAGAGGGTGCACTGATGGTAACTGATATGGTGCACTGATGGTAACTGATATGGTGCACTGAAGGGCACTGATAAAGTGCACTGATGGTTGCTGACAGGGTGCACTGATGGGCACTGATAAGGTGCACTGATGGGCACTGATAAGGTGCACTGATGGTAACTGATATGGTGCACTCATGGGCATTGATAGGGTGCACTGATGGGAATTGCTAGGCTGCACTGATGGGCACTGATAAAGTGCACTGATGGGCACTGATAGGGTGCACTGATGGGAATTGCTAGGCTGCACCGATGGGCATTGATAGGGTGCACTAATGGGAACTGATAGGGTGCACTGATGGGCACTGATAGGGTGCGCTGATGGGCACCGATAGGGTGTGCTGATGGGAATTGCTAGGCTGCACCGATGGGCACTGATAAGGTGCACTAATGGTAACTGATAGGGTGCACTGATGGGCACTGATAGGGTGCGCTGATGGGCACCGATAGGGTGTGCTGATGGTAATTGATAGGGTGCACTGATGAGGCTGCACTGATGGGCACTGATATGTGGCACTGATGGGGGCACTGATAGGTGGCACTGATTGGCACTAATAGGCAGCACTGATGGGCGGCATGAATAGCCAGCACTGATAGGCACTGACGGACATCACTGATGGGTTCTGATTGGCAGCACTGCTGGGCTCTGTTGGGGCTGCTCTGCTCATCAAGGCACTGATTTTGCACGACACAAGGGGGCGCACAGGCAGCGCGGGCACAGGAAGATGTCATATGACGACCTCCCGGCAAAGTGCGACCGCGCTGTGGCCGTCATTCATTTATAGCGTGGTCGGTCGTGAACAGGTTAAATCCAGTTTTGTCGAGCTGGTGATGCTTGCACTGCTAACCATGTCTCAAATGTTGGCCCATTTAGCGGGAATCAGCAAAATTCGAGCCATGTGTGACCAGCTTGAAGGATGACTCTATTTTTGCAAGATAATAGCACACTGTATATAACTGTGACACAAGTCATATTGTGATTGAATGTTATTAAGTCACCTTTCCTTTCCAATCTGCAGCTCTGTCATTTTCTGTAAAATTCAATTCAACATGACACCCTGGAGGTATTCTGTATTCCATTGGTGTACAGGACGCCCCCCAGAAATGTCATTTCCTGCTTGTCTGATTGGTTCACTGATTTTCCCAGAAGTCTGCACTGAGATGCAAGTCAAATTGTAGGCATCCCCTGCAATAGGAATTTAAGTTTTGGTGAGATACTCCCTAAAGGGTTAAATACTTCCAAAGGGATGCAGACCCTGCAGCTTTTCTCATTAAAACACAGAAAGTGCAACTGGTGATTATATTGAACCAGGCCCCCCCATTCAGAATCAGTCTGCCAAGAACATGGTGAAAGAAACCAGTGCAATAGGTATCATTCATTTTTTCCTGTGTGGGGGGATTCAACCTTGGGCACCTAGAGGGAAATAATTAGGTGGTTTAAATTTGAGCCTACCCACTGTGTACATGGTAACAGGGGGTACAGTCCTTGTACCCAAAAATATTCTTCAATTTCTGTGCTACAAGTAAGAGCCTAACAGAGGGTCTGTAACACCCAGAGTTCAGGAGCCAGGTGTACATAATGCACAAGTCAGTAGACAGAGTACAACCAAAAACACTTCCCTCCCTAAGCCCAAATCCCCCCTAATACATATCTACCCCCCTCCTCCAGTACAGCCTCCTCCATACACATTGTTCCTCCAGTTCAAATCTCCCCCCCAGTACAGAACTCCCCTTTAAGTACAGATCTTTCTTCCCCCCAGAACAGATCCCCCCTCCCCCAAGTACAACTCTCCCCCTAGTACAGATCCCCCCCCCCCCCCCAAGTAATTTCTCGCCCAGTACAGATCCCCCAGTACAGACCCTCCTAGTATAGATCCCCACAGTACAGACCCCCCCAGTACAGATCTCCCCCATTACAGATTTCCCCCCAAGTAGAAATCTCTCCTCCCAGTACTGATCCCCCCAAAAAACAGATCTTTTCCCCAGTACAGATCTCCCCCCCAGTACAGATCCCCCTCCCCCAAGTACAACTCTCCCCCCAAGTACATATCGCCCCCAGAACAGATCCCCTTCCCCTAGTATAGATCTTAAACCCCCCCATACAGATTTCTCTCCCCAGTACAGATCTCCCCCCCCAAGGACAGATCCCGCTCCCCCAAGTACAACTCTACCCCCCCCCCCAAGTACAGACCCCCCCCAGAAGAGATCCCCTTCCCCTAGTATAGATCTCAACACCCCCCCCCCCCCAGTAAAGAATTCTCTGCCCAGTACAGATCCCCCCACCAAGTACAGATCCCCCTCCCCCAAGTACAACTCTCCCCCCAAGTACAAATCTCCCCCCCAGAGCAGGTCCCCCCCAGTACAGATCTTCCCCAAGTACATATCACTCCTCCCAGTACTGCCCCCCCCCCAAAAAAAAAACATATCTCTCCCCAGTACAGATCTCCCCCCAGTACAGATCCCCTCCCCCTAGTACAGATCTCAACCCCCAAGTACAGATTTCTCTCCTCGGTACAGATCCCCCCCCCAAGTACAGATCACGCTCCCCCAAGTACAACCCCCCCCAAGAACAGATCCCCTCCCCCTAGTACAGATCTCAACACCCCCCCAGTGCATATCCTCCCCCCCAAGTACAGATCTCCCCCCCAGAGCAGGTTCCCTCCGCCAAGTACAGATCCCCCCCGGGTACAGATTTCTCCCCCCAATACAGATCCCCCCCCCCCCCGAAGTACAGATTCCCCCCCTCTGTACAGTTCTTCTTCCTCCATGAAACCCACTCACTAAACCAGGTGGTCCAGAGGGGAGGTCTTCCTTCGGTTGTCTCATGTGACTGAGGAGGAGCAAAATGGAGCATTTGTCGCTCTGAACTGCCTCCGCCTGTCTCTCAACAAAGGTGGAGTTACTCTTTAAAAGCCTCGAAAGATCCACTGCCTAAAAGTGACATTGTCATTATTTCTAGATATCCGGCATCCTGAAGAACTTTCCTTAATGAAGCCTTTGGAAGATTCTGTGAAGAAGAAAAAGAAAAAGGACGCAAAGGAACCAATTTTAGAAGAAGTTATCAACTTGGAAGGATCACACGGCAGCTCCGGATCATTGGGTAAAGAAATACTCTACATGGATGTATCAAAACTTTGGATTGGTTGATGTTAAAGTGGCTGTAAACCTCAGACATTAAATATGAACAAAGTATATCCCTTTATAGTGTGTACATGTATCTATCCAGAGCACTAATTGTGATTTCTGTCTGCTGCTTCCTTCCTCTGCGATCTGTATGAGTCACTTCTGACAAGTTTTCCTGACACCAAGAAAAAAATGGTGACAGGGGCGGGAGCTCCATCAGATTGACAGCCTCAGCTCTTTTCCTGTGCGCTGTGTGAAGGGGGGTGGGGGGTGTGTCCCTTCCCTCCAATCTGCTCTCAGAGCTCCCCTCACTGATGTAACTTTAGCTCTCCGCTCCCTGCTTATCAGAGCTGAGAGATCCGGTGTAAATTCTGCACTTTGAATGAATGTTAGGGAAAGGCAGATGTAGACAAACAGGTACAACTTATGTAGGAGGATTTGTTTCATCTCTGTGTATCACCTGAGGCCAGTCACTTCAATGGGTATTAGACATGTGCAATTCGTTCCAAATTAGTTTTTTTATCAAAATTCGGCAAACTCATTCATTTGGAAATATCTGAATTAACGAAAGACCGTTTAACTAATTTTTTTCAAAAACAATTTTTTTTAAAGAACGAGAGTTCGAAAGAACGAAAATGCGAAATTCGAAAATGTGAAAATTTGAAAGAATGAAAATATGAAAATTTGAAAATCCGAAAGAACAAAAATTTGAAAATAAGAACGAGAATCCGAAAATTTGAAAATCCCAAAAAATAATTAACTAATAATAACTAACTATTAAATTATAGGTATTGGAATTTCCTTTCAAACTTCACTGTTAGTGAACGTAACGAATACGAATTTATCCGAAGTTAAGAAATAACAAATGCCGCATCTAAACAAATGGAAAGTAACAAATTAATAATAATAAATAAAAATAATTAAAAAAAAATTTGTTATTATTTATTATTATTATTATTAATTAGTTCCGATTGATTAGAAATTTCATAATTTATCCAAAGTTACGATTTATCTGAAATAACGAATGCCATATCTAAACGAATGGAACGTAACAAACTAATAATAATAAATAATAATAATAAAACCTTTTTATTATTATTATTTATTATTAATTTGTTCCATTCCATTAGTTTAGATGCGGCATTTGTTATTTTGAATAATTCGTAACTTCAAGTAAAACCGTATTCGTTATGTTCACTAACAGCCAAATTTGAAAGGAAATTCCAATACCTACAATTTAATACTTAGTTATTATTAGTAATGTTAGTTATTATTTTGGATTTTCGAATTTTCAGATTTTTGTTCTTATTTTAGAATTTTCGGATTTTTGAATTTTGGATTATTACAAATTATTGAAATAACGAATACCGCATCTAAACTAATGGAAAGTAACAAATTAAAATTTGCTATGTTCACGAACAGCCAAATTTGAAAGGAAATTCCAATACCTATAATTTAATAGTTAGTTATTATTAGTTAGTTAGTTATTATTTTGGATTCTCGAATTTTCTGATTTTCGTTCTTAGTTTCGGTTTTTCGAATTTTAGGATTTTCACGTTCTTAGTTTCGAATTTTGAAATATTACAAATGATTGAAATAACGAATAATGGAATGTATTGCTGCGTACACACGAACGGACTTTCCGGCAGACTAAGTCCGACGGTCTTCCCAACGGACTTTGGGCGGAGTTCCGACGGACTTCCGAACAAACGGACTTGCCCACACACCAACGGACTACGTCCGTTCGAAAGTCCGTTCGTTTTGAACGTGATGATGTACGACGGGACTAAAAAAGGAAGTTCCGTCGGACCAGCACACGGACGAACGGTTTTCCCGATAGGAATCGAGTCCGTCGGACAGATTTGAAACATGTTCTATTTCTAGGTCCGTCGGATATTTTAAATGAAACACGATCAGATTAGCCCACACGCGATCGGAATGTCCGACGAACTGATTCCGTCGGACCTAGTCTGCCGGAAAGTCTGGTCGTGCGTACGCGGCATAACGAATTCGAATTTATCCAAAGTTACAAATTTATTCAAAATAACGAATTTCAATCATAACGAATGATCCGAAAAATGAAAAAAAAAAAAAAAATGAATGAAATGAAAAAAAAAAAAATAAATAATAATTTCGGCAGTGCCCATGTCTACTGGGTATATGTATGGGGTTCTCAACCACTTTGTTAAGCTAAAACCCCTTTTTCTAATTTTGGATGGATTAGAACCAATGTTGGGTTTTTAGTGCTATCTGGCACTCTTTTGGAGAGGTGAATGCATCTAATACAAGCAGTATGGATAGAGGAATGTCATCGGCTGGCTACTGTGTTCAATAGCTGCTGCTAAATACCTAGACAGTTCCTGCATTTGATTGAATGCATATTTTGTCGGGCCAAGGATTTTTGGACCTACTTCTTTGGCATCTATGTAATAGAATGTGGAACTTATGTTTGAAAAAATATCTATTTCTATTTTTCAGCTAGCCCTGGTTTATATAGTAAGACGATGACACCCATGTACGACCCCGTCAGTGGCACGCCCGCCTCTGCCACGGTGACATGGTTCACGGACAGTCCCCTGGCGGAACAGAACTGCAACATCCTAGCGCTCAGCCAGCCTATCTTCTCCCCGGAAATCCTCACACAGATGTACCAGCCCAAGACAATGGTGGATAAAGCGAGGCTTAATTCAGGGTGAGTTTATGTCGATTTACAATGGTAAGGTTTAATCATAAGCATGCACACAGGGTGTGCCAGGTGTGCCTGGGCACACCCTAACCACCCTGTGTGGTGCAGATTCCCCCTGTTTAGACCCCTGATATTTCACCCAAGCCCCCTAATGGGGCTCATAAAAAATAAAAAATTAGTAAAAAAATAAAAATAAAAAAATTGTAAAAAATTATAAAATATAATTAGAAAAAAATAAAATAAAAATAATAATAATAATAATAATAAGCCCCCTAATGGGGCTCCTAAAAAAAATAGTAAAAAATAAAAAAATAAAATTGTAAAAAAATTATAAAATATAATTAAAAAAAAATAAAATAATAATAATAAGCCCCCTAATGGGGCTCCTAAAAAAATAGCAAAAAATAAAATTGTAAACAATTATAAAATATAATTAAAAAAAAATAAAAATAAAAAACACATAAAAACTACTGACACCAATCTCTGCCCTTCAATCTCCTAGATTGTCATTTCTAACAAGCAGGGCCCTCTGATTCCTCCTGTATTGAATTGTATTGTAGCTGTACGCTCTGTCCTTATGTTGTAAAGCGATGGGCAAACTGTTGGCGCTATATAAATCCTGTATAATAATAATAATACTGACACTGTCCGTTGCTCTACTGACATTGTCAGTGTATATATACACATGCACACACCCATTTGTGTTTGAGCTTTGAGGTGCACACCCTAATGCAAGGGGTCTCCAAACTTTCTAAACAAGGCGCCATTTTACTGTCCATCAGGCTTTAGAGGAGCTGTTGCCATTGGGAGTAGAAAAGGTCCTGAAGTCAGTAGGAATAAAACGATGCCCTATCTTTGGTGTCGGTGGGAGGAATTGTACTCCATTGTTGGTGTCATTGAGACCAATTGTTGGTGTCATTGGGGAGGAATGGTGCTCTTTCATTGGTGTCAGTGGGAGAAGTCGTGCCCCATTGTTGGTGTCAGTGGGAGGAATTATATGATGGAGTTTCCCATCATTGGTGTCATTAGGCCCAATTGTAGGAGTCATTGGGGAGGAATTGTGCCCCATTGTTGGCGTCATTGAGACCAATTGTTGGTGTCATTGGCAGGAATGGTGCTCCTCTATTGGTGTCAGTGGGAGAAGTCGTGCCCCATTGTTGGTGTCAGTGGGAGGAATTGTTTCCCATCATTGGTGTCATTTTGCCCAATAGTTGTTGTGAGACATAGGTGTCAGTGGGAGGAATTGTACTCTATCTTTGGTGTCATTGAGCTCAATTGCAGAGGTCATTTGGAGGAATTGTCCTCCATTGTTGATGTCATTGGGACCAATTGTTGGTGTCATTGGGAGGAATGATGCCCCCACCATTGGTGTCAGTGGGAGAAGTCGTGCCCCATTGTTGGTGTCATTGGGAGGAATGATGCCCCCATTGTCGGTGTCAGTGGGAAGAATTGTGTCCCATTGTTGGTGTCAGTGGGAGGAATTGTGTCCCATCACTAGTGTCATTTTGCCCAATAGCTGTTGTGAGTCGGAGGAATTGTGCCCCATCGTTGGTGTCATTGGTCATAGGGAGGAATTGTGCCCCTTCACTGGTTTCAGTTGGGGGGGGGGGGGGAATTATGCCCCATTGTTTGTATCAGCGGATAAAATAATGCCCTTTAAAAGATAATGCCAGATAAAAGCAAGAAAAGGGCCGCATCAGGCCCCCGGCCCGCAGGTTGGAGACCACTGCCCTGATGCAATAGGCTGTGTACACCTATGGGTTCAATGATACTTATTCCGGTCATACTTCAGCACGATTTCAAAGCCGCAGATCAGTGCGATTTGCACTTCTGATTTCATTGCGACTTCATTTAACAGAAGTTTATGCAAGTCGCAATGAAATCCCCAAAAAGTCGTGCAGGAACTTTTTTCAAAGTCGCTGCAACTTGAGTCGCAACGATTTGAATGGTTCCATTGCTGGTAATGGTGTGCGACTTGCCATGTGATTTTGAACTGTCAAATCGGATGACAAATCGCACCAGTGTGAACCAGGGCTTATTAGACCCGGTTCACACTAGTGCGATGCCAGAACCCTGCTGATCCAGTTCCCACATCGCACCTGAATCGCACAGGGGTTCACACTAAGATCTGCGAATCGCTGCGGGTGTCAATGTAAAGTTAACGACACCCCCAGATCGGTTCGCAGATCGCAGTGCGAACTGTAAAATGGTGCAGGAATTGGATAGAATAGGTGTGAACACCCATGCAATCCGATTCCAGTGCGCACCGAATTTTGTTGCGAATCCGATTTTGCCCATACAGTCTGTATGGCTGAAATCACATCGCACAGACATCGCATGTGATCTGAACAGCAATGCGGTGCGAATCACATGCGATGTCTGCAATCGTACAATGCTCAACAATAAGATTTAGCATTTTATTCTATGACAAGAAGAAAGTCTGGTACAATTTCTGACCACTGTTGTTGCATTGCGATACCTCCAAACATTGCTTTTGGCAAACAAAAGAATATCCTTCAAGCAAATATAACATTTTCTTACTTATTTTTAATATATCAATCAATGTAATCACCAGCAAGGCTGACATTTTATGAAATACGGGACTCCCCCTAGTGGCTAATCTACACATCTGTATATTGAATACAATAGATCTAAAAGAGAAAGTATCTAGGAGTATAGAAGTGCGGCTTTCTACAGCGGGAATGCGGCGGTACTCCGGCACCACCAGCACTGAATCTATATAGTGGCAAGGGGGTGCTTGGGCATGCTGTGGAGGGTCAATTGATGCTGACTGCTGGGGGGGTCTATTGTTGTTGGGGGATCTACTGTTGTGGGGAGAGACTATTGTTGTTCGCTGCTGGACTGTCTATTGATGCTGGCTGCTGGGGGATCTAATGGTTGCTGGGGTGGGTTTATTGTTGCTGGGGAGGTCTATTGTTGCTGGGGGTCTACTATTACAGAGGGGTTTCTATTGTTGCTGGGGGGGATTTATGTTATGGAGGGGTGTCTATTGTTGCTGGCTGCTGAATATTCTATTGATGCTGGCTGTTGGGTGACCTATTGGTTGCAGGGGTGAGTCTATCTTTTCTTGGGGGGGGGGGGGGGGGTTGGGTTGGTCCTTTTGTTGCTGGGGATTTACTGTTGCATAAGAGGGGGTCTATTGTTGCTGGGTGGGTCTAATGATGCTGACTGCTGAGGGATCTGTTGGCCATTGCAGTGAGTCTATTGTTACAGTGGGAGGGATCTATTGTTGCTGCTGGGGGATCTACTGTTGCACAGGAGGGTCTATTGTTGCTAACTGCTGGGGGGATCTGTTGGTTGCTGGGGTAAGTCTATTGTTCCTGGTGGAGGAATCTATTGTTGCTGGGGGGGAGTCCGCTTTTACAGAGAGTTGTTTATTGTTGCTGGGTGGTCTATTGATGCTGACTGCTGGGGGATCTGTTGGTTGCTGTGGAGGGGTCTATTGTTCTTGAGGGGGTCTACTGCTACGAGGGGGGGTCTATTGTTGCTGGGGGTGGGTGTACTGTTGCAGAGGAGGGTCTATTGTTGCTGGGGGGGATCTACTGTTGCAGAGGAGGGTCTATTGTTGCTGGGTGGGTCTAACGATGCTGACTGCTGAGGGATCTGTTGGCCATTGCAGTGAGTCTATTGTTACCGTGGAAGGGATCTATTGTTGCTGCTGAGGGATCTACTGTTGCACAGGAGGGTCTATTGTTGCTGACTGCTGGGGGGATCTGTTGGTTGCTGGGGTGAGTCTATTGTTCCTAGTGGAGGAATCTATTGTTGCTGGGGGGGGGGGTCGGCTTTTACAGAGAGTTGGCTATTGTTGCTGGGTGGTCTATTGAAGCTGACTGCTGGGGGATCTGTTGGTTGCTGTGGAGGGGTCTATCGTTCTTGAGGGGGTCTACTTCTACGGAGGGGGGGTCTATTGTTGCTGGGGGGGTGTACTGTTGCAGAGGAGGGTCTATTGTTGCTGGGGGGATCTACTGTTGCAGAGGAGGGTCTATTGTTGCTGGGCGGGTCTACTGTTGCAGAGGAGGGTCTATTGTTGCTGACTGCTGGGGGGATCTGTTGGCCATTGGAGTGAGTCTATTGTTACTGTGGGAGGGATCTATTGCTGCTGGGGGGGTCTACCGTTGCACAGGAGGGTTTATTGTTGTTGACTGCTGGGGGATCTGTTGGTTGCTGTGGAGGGGTCTATTTATTTTATCAAGCATAAGACATGGTCTGTCACTTGTGTGACATTTACAGCAGATGATCTATTACTCTGAATGAGATGTATGAATTGACAGCATTTATTTATAAGATTCGTATTATATTTCTTTTTTTATGTGTAGATGGCTGGACTCATCCAGATCTCTCATGGAGCAAAACATCCAAGAAGAAGATCTACTTTATCTAAAATTTAAGTACTACTCCTTCTATGACCTGAATCCAAAGGTAGGAGGAACGTCTGAATGTGAATGTCTTCTTGTTTCCAATGATACTTTATGCATTGACCCGCCTCCTTACACCCGGTCTTCCCGGACAGTGCGGTCACCGGCCGACTTGGCACCATCCACAGGCAGCTTAACCACTTCAGCCCCGGAAGGATTTGCCCCCTTAATGACCAGGCCGTTTTTTTTGCGATACGGCACTGCGTCACTTCAACTGACAATTGCGCGGTCGTGCGACGTTGTACACCAACAAAATATATACGTCCCATTTTTTCCCTTTCTTTTGGTGGTATTTGATCACCTCTGCGGTTTTTATTTTTTGCGCTATAAACAAAAAAAAAGAGCGACAATTTTGAAAAAAATAAATACACATTTTATAACTTTTTGCTATAATAATCATCCACAATTTTTTTTTTTTTAGAAAAACAAATTTCTTCCTCAGTTTAGGCCGATATGTATCCTTCTACATATTTTTGGTATAAAAAAAAAAAATCGCAATAAGCGTATATTGATTGGTTTGCACAAAAGTCATAGCGTCTACAAAATAAAGGATAGATTTATGGCATTTTTATATTATTTTTTTGTTTTTTACTAGTAATGGTGGCGATCAGCGATTTTTAGCGGGGCTGCGACATTGCGGCGGACACATCGGACACTTTTGACACTTTTTCGGGACCACTGACATTATTACAGCGATCACAGCTAAAAAATAGGCACTGATTACTGTATAAATGTCACTGGCAGGGAAGGGATTAACACTAGGGGGGCGATCAAGGGGTGAAATATGTTCCCTAGGGAGGTTTTTCTAACTGTGGGGGGGAGGAGACTGCCTGGGAGTAGAGAGAGAGAGATCGCTGTTCCTGATCACTAGGAACAGCAGATCTCTCTCTTCTCCCCTGTCAGAACGGGGATCTGTCTGTTTACATTGACAGATCCCCGTTCTGGCTCTCCGAGGAGCAATCGCGGGTCGCCGGCGGACATCGCGGCCGCCAGCCACGTGCGTCGGCTCCGGGGGCAGCCAACCCACTGCCATATAATGACGGCGGCTAATCGGCAAGCAGTTGACTGCTCACATCATTTGTAATAAAAAATCTTTGCCATTCTAAAGCTTCCCTTCAACCACTTTGGATATTATTTTATATATACTGTGATTCTGTACTTGCCAAATATGCTGCAGAAATCTCCCTCCACTGAGTCTGGCTTCAGCCATTTTAACTGTGGGCAGCTGAAGCTGCTGCCCGTTCACTTCCTGGATTTACACAGACACACAGAGTCACACCTCCAGCTCTGCGGCTCTCATTGGCCCTCTTATGACTCATCCCCCCTCCCTTTCTGGCACACTCTCCCGAGAGAGAGCTGTGCATGATGTCATAAGCCTAGGATAATGACCAGACAAGAAACAGGAAGTGGGCTGTATAAGGGATTTACTGGCAGAAAAAAAAAATGTTTTACTATCCAAAGTTAAAACAACAACAACAAGGGCAGAAGATTTAATAGATGGGAAGATGAAAAAATGACTGAAGTTCCACTTTAACTCTTTTATAGGACACACAATCTGAAGCTAACACAATTCAGCCTATTTAGTGTAAGAAGACAATGACTTTCCTGAGCCTTGTCTCTGCAAAGTCTTATCACTAACTGAGTGAACATGGAAGAACACAGGGAGGGTGTAGCTAGAGCTGAACTAATTAGCACTAAACAAGAGGGGAGAACAAAGGGGGGAACCAATCAAGGAAACAAGTTGTAGTGACCCAAAACCGCCACTAGATGTCAACATGCATCAATGCAATGCTAACCTGATGCAGTTCAATACAACACAGAAAAATACATATACCCGGGACAGAACAGAATGTGAAGATTTACACTCACCGGCCACTTTATTAGGTACACCTTGTTAGTACCGGGTTGGACCCCCTTTTGTCTTACTTCTTCGTGGAATAGATTCAACAAGGTGTTGGAAACATTCCTCAGAGATTTTGCTCCATAGTGACATGATGACATCACACAGTTGCTGCAGATTTGTCGGCTGCACATCCATGATGCAAATCTCCCGTTCCACCACATCCCAAAGGTGCTGTATTGGACTGAGATCTGGTGACTGTGGAGGCCATTGGAGTACAGTGACCTCATCAGGGCCGCTGATAAGGTAGTACAGCCAGCCCTCCTGTACTGGGCCTGGGCCCCATCCATTCAAAAGGGGGGTCAAGGCACCTGCTGAGTAGGAGGGCCAGCTGTACTGCCTTACTAGAGACATCAATCCTCTTCTTTCTCCCCCTGCAGCACTGCCGACTTCTCCCCCACACCCGCTCTCCAGCTGTGCTGCACGGGGATCAGTTCTAGCATCCGCAAACCCATCCCCCTGTTTTCCGAGCCCACGTGTGCACTCCTTTTCCCTGCAGGGTTTCCGGCTTCCCTCCTCTCCCCCCCGGCAGCTGCTGCGGGCACACATAGGGATGTTTTAGGATGGAGAGCGGGGGAAGGTGCCAGTAAATATGCCACATAATCATGATTTTAATGTATTTTTAGCAAACATATCATTTGATATTATCTGGGGGGTGGTGGGGGAGGGAGTGAGGCCTAGACATGTGCACTGACAAAAAATGTGTTCGTTTTCGCTTCATTCGTTTTTTTGCTTTTTTTCCGAATTTCCGAATTTCAAATTTTCGAATTTCCGAATTTAGAATTTTCGGATTTCTGAATTTTCACATTTTCGAATTTCGAATTTCCGAATTTTGGAATTTTCAAATTTCCGAATTTTGAATTTTTGAATTTCGAAATTTGAAAATAAGGAATTTCCGAATTTTCAAATTTCCAAATTTTGAATTTTCGAATTCCGGATTTCCGAATTTTCAAATTTCGGAATTTTCAGATTTTCAGAAGTCGAAAATTCGGAAATTCAAAAATTCGAAAAACCGAAAATCCTAAACTGAAAAAAAGAAGGAAAATCAGTAAAATTTTAAATAATAACTAACTAATAATAACTAACTATTTAAAGGGGTTGTAAAGGTAATTTTTTTTTTTTTTTAAAATAACAAACATGTTATACTTACCTTCACTGTGCAGCTCGTTCTGCACAGAGTGGCCCCACACCTGCTCTTCTGGGGTCCCTCGGCGGCTGTTTCAGTTCCTCCCCGCAAGAACTAACCACCTTAATGCGCGCTCCCTTGCATGGTGGTTAGTTCTTGCGGGCGCGCTCCTGTGATACAGCTGGCGGCTATAGCTGCTCACTGTATCACTCGGCCCCGCCCCCCAGCGCGCCGCATCATTGGATGTGATTGACAGCTGCGCGAGCCAATGGCTGCGCTGCTTTCAATCCATCCACTGAAGCCAATCAGCGGCCTGGCTGAGCGGCTTAATGGATGTCGGGAGCGAGCGGCTTACTTTCGAGGTGTCAGGTAAATAAAACGGGGGGCTGGGGGCGGCGGTATCGTCAGAAGTTTTTTCACCTTAATGTGAACGTAACCAATACAAATTTATCTGAAGTAACGAATTATGCGAAATAACGAATGCCGCATCTAAACAAATGGAATGGAACAAATTAATAATAAATAATAATAATATAAAGGTTTTATTATTATTATTATTATTATTATTAGATCGTTACGTTACGTTCGTTTAGATATGGCATTTGTTATTTCAGATCATTCGTAACTTTGGATAAATTATGAAATTTTGAAATTTTGAATTTCCAAAACTTCGAATTTCCAAAATTTTGAATTTCCGAAATTTCCAATTTCCGAAATTTTCCAATTTCCGAATTTCAAATTTTCCAATTTCCCAATATCGAATTTTCCAATTTCCGAAATTTCGAATTTCTGAACTTCCCAATTTCCGAATTTGACTTCCCGAAATTTTCCAATTTCTGAAATTTCCAATTTCTGAACTTCCAAATTTCCGAATTCAAATTTCTGCAGTTTTCCAATTTCCGAAATTTGAATTTCCGAAATTTCAAACTTCCGAATTTCCGAAATTCCAAATTTTCCAAATTTGAAAATTCCAAATTTTCCAAATGTGAAAATTCCAAATTTGAAAATTCCAAATTTTCCAAATTTGAAAATTCCAAATTTTCCAAATTTGAAAATTCCAAATTTTCCAAATTTGAAAATTCCAAATTTTCCAAATTTGAAAATTCCAAAATTCCAAATTTTCCAAATTTGAAATTTTCGAAATTTGAAATTTTGAAAATTCGAAATTCGAGAATTTGAAACTCGTAAATTGAAAAATTTGGAGATTTCGGAATTAACAAATTTGTCAAAATTGGTTAAAAAATGAATTTGGATCTAAAGGAATTGCACATGTCTAGTGAGGCCTTGTCAGGTAGGCATACACCACCACCACCACCAGCCTGAACCGTTGATACAAGGCAGGATGGATGAGACCAGCCCCTCTGGCACCAACAACTATGCCACGTTCAAAGTCACGTAAATCTTCTTTCTTCCCCATTCTGATGCTTAGTTTGAACTTCAAGTCATCTTCACCATGTCTAGATGCCTAAATGCATTGAGTTGCCGCCATGTGATTGGCTGATCTGTATTACCAAGCAATTGAAAAGGTGTGACTAAATACCCAAGTGTCGGGGTGATCTATCGTAACAATTGTGTATGTGTAATATATAGGAAATATAAAGTAACCCAACACAATACTCTAATCTCTATCAGAATTAGTGATAATATTAATGTAATATCTATCAGAATTAGTGATAATAGCTGAATAATTAATCTAATTAATGAAATGTGATATGTGACCACACCAATATGTGACGAAGAACTGGGTAACCAAACCCACTTCGAACATCTACTTTAATCTATACTTGTCTATATATAACCAAATAAACAACAACAAAAAAAAAAAACAGAAAACAAAAATCCATAATAAAATATTAGTGGCAAAAAATGTAGCCAAAAAATGATGATTATTAGTGAATATATGTATGGAAAAAATAGTTCAAAAAGAAACTGTGTTCAGTCCCACAAGTGTAAGTAGCAAATTCTTTGTATATGTATCCTTCACCGCTTATAATCTAAATCAGGGGTCTCCAAACTGCGGCCCGGGGGCCAGATGTGGCCCTTTGCCTGCCTTTATCCAGCCCCTTGGGGCACACTTCATCCCACTGATACGAGACACTAGTCTGCCCTCTAACAACAAAAATATGGTGCCATTACCCCCACTGACACCAACAATTGGGCACTATTCTGCCCCTTAATACCAAAGATGGGGCACCGTTTACTCCCACTGATGCCAGCAAAATTTTCTTTTCCCGCTGGCCACAGTGCGGCCCCCTAAAGTCTGAAGGACAGTAAACCGGCCCTTTGTTCAGAAAGTTTGGAAACCCCTGATCTAAATCACTCACCTATGTTGGTGGCTGCTATAAGGGAACCAGCAAACACGCCTAACAGGATGCAATACTCTGCAGATCTGCAGTAGAAGATCATGTCGGATCTCCTTAGTTGCAATCAATCCGGACCTTCAGCAGACAATTTATTTTCTTTTTCAAGGTGCAATGGTCAGCATGAACCCAAAGGGTATCCACTCCTCCACAATAATGTGATCAATCTCTCCAGAAAGGTGTAATCGGAAAATAAAGAGAGCTCAGCATAGCATAAAATCCATTTAAATCACATAGCACTCACTCCCGAAACTGGTAAAACAGGCATAGATAACGTGTGTCTATTCGGATCTCACAATCCCACGAGTAGATATCAAATGTAACGTGGTAACGATGCCTCCAGCAGCTCACCCTACGTACGTTTCGTCAATAGACGTCCTCACAAGGCAATTGAACAGGTGTACCAAATAAAGTGGTCAGTGAATGTATATTGCTCTTTACCGTGCTCCTGCAAGGAAATCTGTTCAGATAGAGGGCTACTATAGTCACGTTTGGAAATGCTGCTTTCCTAGCTGTGATGCCAATCAAATGGTGTCAATACTTTCTGAGTTTCATCTAAAAGCATGCAATAAATTAAATTAGATCTCCTGACCTTCATGCTTGTTCTGGAAGAGTGACTCAGGAACGGCTAGAGCTATTAAATCAGCATGACCGCCAGGCAACTTCCATTTTCATAAGGTTGGTGGCCTCAATTTTTCTTCCAATACAAGTTTAGGCCTATGAGTAATGTGCCCACAGTAACAAATCAGCACCGCTCAACCATGACCTACTGAGGAGCTAAGGAACCGGTGACCTGGCATTAGTGTCTTCACACTTGCTCATCTTCAGTATACAGGATAACATCCAGCCGGCAACTTGGTATCATCCTGATGACTTCCTTTTTATTGGGTACACGGTTTATACAAAACAAGTATAGTAATGCATTTCGGCCATCAGGCCTTAGTCATAGCATATGACTAAGCTATGACTAAGGGCTAGAAGCCAAAACGTGTTGGTGTATATGTTTTGTATTAACCATGTAGCCAATAAAAATGAGGTAATCGGGATGATACCAAGTTTCTGGCTGCACTTTATCCTGTATGTGAGTAATGTGTGGTTGTATGGTTGTGGAGGTGTATTACAAAGAAATGAAAATAGGATAAACTTTAATAAATATTGGTCTTTTTCCATCTTTCAGTATGATGCTGTCCGTATCAACCAGCTGTTCGAACAAGCACGATGGGCGATTTTACTTGGAGAAATTGACTGTACAGAGGAGGAGATGCTCATGTTTGCAGCACTACAAGCAAGTATCCAATCTGTGTTCCCCACTCCCCAGACAATAACTCAAATGTCAAATGTAGTCCTTGTGTACTGTACTTCTAGTTATCTTCTCAGCAGTCAGTAGCAGCAGTACAATAATCAGGTTGTTGCATATTTTGGGTGGATGGACCTTGAAGTAGACTCTATAGTAATAGCAAGGTCCACTTATTACATAATGTCCTCTGCCCCTTACTTAATTTACCCCATGTGATAGAAGTGAGAGGGGGACTTTACGAACCTTCCAACAAGATCTCGGGATCTTGGGAACGCTGAGTATCCTGAATCTTATCTTACCCCATATTCTGTACTGAAGAGGGGGACTTTACGGTCCTTCGAACAAGATCTTGTGAACGCTGGGTATTCTGAATCTTGCCTTATCCCATGTTCTGGGCTGGAGAGGGGGACTTTACTTTCCTTCGAACAAGATTTTGGAAATGCTGGGTATCCTGAATCTTACTTTGCCCCCATGTTCTGGAGTGGAGAGGGGGGCTTTATGGTCCTTTCAACGAGATCTTGTGAATGCTGGGTATTCTGAATCTTACCTTACCTCTTGTTCTGGACTGGGGAGGGGGACTTTACAGTCGTGCATAGTTCTCGCTGGACCACTTGAGAAATGCATGTCACATATGCCAGAAGGCCTTTAGTCTTTCATTCCGCAAGTAGGAGTGGGGCAGGCTTAGTGGATTTTACCTCGTGGCCCCTCCGGCTGAACCCATATGACATCAGAAGTAAAATGGCGGCGTGGGACTGAGCGGTGTCTGTTGACAGAATGATGTCAACAGGACAACACTGGATTTGGTAGCTGAGTGAGTATCTGAAATCTGTTGTCGTAAATTCCGATCGTGTGTACACAATTCCGACGCACAAAGTTCCACGCATGCTCGGAATCAAGCAGAAAAGGTGCACTGGCTATTGGACTTAATTTTTCTCGGCTCGTCGTACGTGTTGTACGTCACCGCGTTCTTGACGTTCGGAATTTCCGACAAGATTTGTGTGACCGTGTGTATGCAAGACAAGTTTGAGCCAACATCTGTCAGAAAAAATCCATGGATTTTGTTGTCGGAATATCCGATCGTGTGCATGAGGCATTATAGGGGCTGAATACAAATGCACGCCACACTTTTTATATATTTATTTGTAAAACATTTTGAAAACCATTTATTATTTTCCTTCCACTTCACAATTATGTGCCACTTTGTGTTGGTCTATCCCAAAAAATCCCAATAAAATACATTTACGTTTTTGGCTGTAACATGACAAAATGTGGATAATTTCAAGGGGTTAAAATACTTTTTCAAGGCACTGTAAATCCATTCTCTCTCTCTCTCTCTCTCTCTCTCCCTCTCTCTCTCTCTCCCTTACTGCTGGTCAGCTCCTCCCCTGCCAGCAGCCCAATTTGTGGCTGTTCTAGTTAGCTCAAGCAGAGACCTGCAATTCCCGCCACATCGGCTGTGAGCGTGCCTAAATTCTGGCAGTGTGGCATGCGGAAGTGAGCTAAGGTGTACTGAAAAGCTATTTTGTCTTTAAAAGACTGACTAGCAAATCCGGGAGGATTTGAAAACTCTGTCCAGCTGCTGTTGTTTTACCGAAATATAAGGAGGACAGGTGGTGTATATCTACCCCCTACTCCCTACTACAGTCACAGATAAGCAAGGCCATACCAACCAATAAATATGCTTCTGGGTGGTCAGATTTTACTGCGTTCAAAAACATTTTCCGCCCCAATTTTCTTAACAAAGGTCTATTTTATTTTATATTTTTTTTATATTGAGGCAAGCCTCTGCCACCCCATAGTGGCCACCACCCCAGTCTAGACTGAGTTTTGTCTCAGACACTGTGCTGATAGCCAATCTCTTTCTTCTTCATCCAATATAGTATCACATAAGCAAGTTATCAGTATCAAATGAGTCATGTGAATTACCCACAGACGGGGAAACAGATGAAATAGACGCTGCACTTTCCAACTTAGAGGTTGCACTGGAAGGAGGAAAGTCCAACAAAATATTGGTATGTGCATATTTATGCTGGAATAAAGGGACAGTATGGGGTGTTTTCAGTAAATGGTTATTTTCAGTTACATTGTTTGCGTTAATGTAAATTTTAATTTGATTTTTTAATTGTTTAATGCTATTATAATTAATGTAGAGATTTGTACAGCTCTGGCCAAAAGTTATGAGAATGACACAAATATAAAATTTCACAAAGTCTGCCGTTCCGTGACAACACAAGGGGCGGGGTCTACGGTTGACATCACCTGATGGCCCCACCCTATAGCTATATAAGAACTGTCATCACCAGAGCTGACAGAATGGCGAGAGCCGGCGTCGTAGGAGGAGGAGTGTATTTCTTGTTTCCCTTCGAGACGGCGGCGACAGAGGAAGATATCGTGATTGACATTGGAGCTACAACAGACATTATTCTACAATGTACCCCATACTCATTCATATGGGGGGGGCTGGAATCTTGGGGCCCCCTTTCTTAAGCCTGGGTTCACAGTATTGCGAATTGGATACGGGTTTCTCTGCATCCAATTCGCATAGCAGGAGATTGTGACCGGCTGTCTATGGAGCCGGTTCACACATCTCTGCAGCGGCTCCAGTGCGAATTGCACAGGAGCCCTGTGCGTCTTTTGGTCCATTTCAGGCTCTAGATTGGCCTAAAATTTGGGCTGAAATCGGACCTGAAATGGTGACCCCTGCTGTGAGCCGCTGCATTCTTCAGTGTGAACCCAGCCTAAAGGGGGCTTCCAGATTCCGATAAGCCCCCTGCCTGCAGACCCCCACAACCACCACCCAGGGTTGTGGGGAAGAGGCCTCCCCTGCCCCAAAGCACCCACCCTCACATGTTGAGGGCACGTGACCTTGTATGATTCAGGAGGGGGGATGCTCATTAGCCCCAACCCCTTTTCCGGTCTGCTGGCCTGCATGCTCGTATAAGGGTCTGGTATGGATTTTGGGGGGACCCCATGCCAATTTTTTTTTTTTAGTGTGGGGTTCCCTTCGAAATCCATACCAGACTGAAGGTTCTGGTATGGTCTTGCGGGGGACCCCACACCAAAATTTAAAAAAAATGGCATGGGGTCCCCCCAAACCATACCAGACCCTTCGTTCTCATATGGATTTTGAGGGGAAACCCCACCTCAAAATAAAAATAAAAAAACAGTGTGGGGTCCCCCCCAAATCCACACAAGACCCTTATCCGAGCCCCCCCCCCCCCCCCCCTCCTGAACCATACCAGGCCACATGCCCTCAACATGACTCAAAGGGCTTTTTTCTTATAAATATGGCGTGAGGTGTCATCCATACCAAAAGCAAAGGAATTGTTTTGATTGGTCAAAGAACAAGGTGCAAGTCGGATCAAAATCTGATCCCGTTTATTGAAGTCGCATGGAAGTTGGACCTGAAATCGCAGGGCAAAGTCAGAAAAGAAAGTCACGCAACTATGAAGTCGTGGCAGTGTGAACATGGCCTTAAACAGGTTTCATTGCAATATGTACAAAAACCTTCATTCACAATTAGAATTTCATTCATTACCAGAGAAAATTGAGTGCTGTCCGTGATACTTTTTAGTTTGTTAGTGCAAATAAAAAAAAGTATCACGGACAGCATTTCGTTTTCTCTGTCACAATTGCAATGCGGCTACAATCACCTCAAGTATTCACTAACAGCAAATTTTCTGTCCGGCTCCATAGAATTTTTTCATCACTATGGTCTTAAAACGAATGTCGATTTGACCCCACTAACCTTTAGAAAATCAAACGAATGTTCTTAGCTCCAAACACTACATAGTCGTTGGTAAATTTAAAGGAGACTTGGGATATTTTAATGTCTACACTGTCTATTGTCATGGATGGGGGGTCTGTTCCCATTGGATGAAGACTGGCTGACCAGGACTTGATAGCAGTTGCAGAGGCGAGACGATGGGATGGACCCCAGTAGAGACATTGGGGTTGATTTAGGCAAATAAGCAGTTCACTTTGCAAGTAAAACTCAGGGGCAAATTCCCATTACAATCTAGATACAAAGATGTTTTTTTATTTTTGACATCCCTTACTTTTTTTTTTATTATTATTATTTTATTAGGAGGATATCACGGACATACCCAAACTTGCCGATAACCTAAAACTTTTTAGGTAAGTGTTTGTAATGTACATATGGTGGATATATAGTGCCTCATATTATTGCTTGTTTTCAGCCTCTGTCTGCTCTGCCTAAAGTGGAACTTCACCCAAAAGGGGAAGCCCCACTTTTGCACCCCCCCCCCTCTTTTAACATTGCATACTTTTTAGGGGGTTCCTAGTTTTGGCAGGTACTCACTCCCACTTCCGCTCAGATCGCCGCAACCCCCCCCCCCCTCCCCATCTTTGCCCACAGCCTTCTGGGACATGTTACAGATCCCAGGAGGCTGTGGGTCCATTCACAATGCGCAGCACGACTCGCAGATGGCTTTCCACACTAGACATGATGGTGTCGGGGACCCAAAAAAAAACGGCGAAGAACCAGCCCGGGTGTGGACAGCGTCGGATCCCAGGACACGTAAGTGTCCTTTTATTAAAAGTCACCAGGTACAGCATTTGTAGATGCTGACTTTACATTTTTTGGGGGGGGGGGGGGGGACTGAAGATCCACTTTAATGGTAAAGGCTATGACAGTAAAAAGGCTACGTTTTTAGAGGAAAATCTTAACCGCTTCAGCCCCGGAAGATTTGGCTGCTCAATGACCAGGCCATTTTTTGCGATTCGGCACTGCGTCGCTTTAACTGACAATTGCTCAGTCGTGCAACGTTGTACCGAAACAAAATTGACGTCCTATTTTTCCCACAAATAGAGTTCTCTTTTGGTTGTATTTGATCACCTCTTCGGTTTTTATTTTTTGAGCTATAAACAAAAGAAGAGCGAAAAAAACACTATCTTTTACTTTTTTGCTATAATAAATATCCCACATTTTTTATCAAAAAAAATATTTTTTTCCTCAGTTTAGGCCGATACGTATTCTTCTACATATTTTTGGTAACAAAAATCGCAATAAGCGTATATTGATTGGTTTGCGCAAAAGTTATAGTGTCTACAAAATAGGGGATAGATTTATGGCATTTTTATTATTTTTTTTTTTTTTTACTAGTAATGGTGGCGATTTGCGATTTTTATCGGGACTGCGACATTATGGCGGACACATCGGACACTTGACACATTTTTTAAAACATTGACAATTATACAGCGATCAGTGTTATAAAAATGCACTGATTACTGTGTATATGTCATTGGCAGGGAAAGGGTTAACACTAGGGGGCGATCAAGGGGTTAATTGTGTTCCCTAGTGTGTGTTCTAACTGTGAGGGGATGGGACTGACTAGGAGGAGACAGAGATCGGTGTTCATACTTAGTATGAATACACGATCTGTCTCCTCTCCCCTTAAAGACCCGGGATCTGTGTGTTTACACTCACAGATCCCGGTTCTCACTCTGTCATGAGTGATTGCGGGAGCCCAGTGGTCATCGCGCCAGCCGGGCACTCGCATCGGGGTCGGGCACATGCTGCGGGCCCCTAGTGGCCTGCGCGCCCCTAGTGGCCAAAACGTGAAGCGACGTAACATAACGTCGTTTCGCCCAGCCGCGCCATTCTGCCGCAGTCTAAACTGTGGCGGCTGGTCAGCAAGTGGTTAAAGCTGAACTCCAGGTCCAGCTTGGCACAATCTAATGCCGCGTACACACGGTCGGACTTTTCACCTGCAAAAGTCCGACGGACGCCGCCGGACAAAGTCCGGCGGAAAGTCCGACCGTGTGTGGTCTCCATCGGACTTCCGACGGACCGTTTCGGTCGGATTTTTGCGGAAATCCGACGTACTTTAGATTTGAAGCCTGCTTCAAATCTTTACGTCGTACCTCCGCCGGACTCAGTTCCTGACGGAAAGCCCGTTCGTCTGTATGCTAGTCCGAAGGACCAGATGCGACGGAGGAGCAGGTTACTGCATCTCGCGCTCGCTGCAATAGGAAAAACAAATCTTCCTATTGCGGCGAGCGCGGGGCATACCAGGCCCTTAGGTCTGGTATGGATTATAAAGGGGAACCCCTACGCCGAAAAAACGGCGTGGGGTCCCCCTAAAATCCATACCAGACCCCGATCCGAGCACGCAGCCTGGCCGGTCAGGAAAGGGGGTGGGGACGAGCGAGCGCCCCCCCCCCCTCCTGAACCGTACCAGGCCGCATGCCCTCAACATGGGGGGGTGGGTGCTTTGGGGGAGGGGGGCGCCCTGCGGCCCCCCCCCCCAAAGCACCTTGTCCCCATGTTGATGAGGACAAGGGCCTCTTCCCGACAACCCTGGCCGTTGGTTGTCGGGGTCTGCGGGCGGGGGCTTATCGGAATCTGGGAGCCCCCTTTAATAAGGGGGCCCCCAGATCCCGGCCCCCCACCCTATGTAAATGAGTATGGGGTACATGGTACCCCTACCCATTTACCTAGGTAAAAAGTGTCAGTAATAAAACACAACACAGGTTTTTAAAATAATTTATTAAACAGCTCCGGGGGGGGGGGGGTCTTCTTCCGTCTTCGGGGGTCCCTCCGGTTCATCTTCTCCCGGCGTCCGGTTGGTTCTTCTCCGCTCTCCGGCCTCTTCTCCCGGTGTCCCAGGTCTTCGGCCGGCCCCTCCGCTTTCTTCAGGTAGCTCTATTGCCAGCGGAGGTCCGGACTTCTGGGCTTCTTGGCTTCTTGTGTTCTCTTCTCTTCTCTTCCCCCAGATGTTGACACGACGCTCTCTCCGGCTGGACTGGTCTCTGAGGGCTGCGTTGTGACTTATATAGGCGGAGACCCCGCCCCCATATGATGTCACAGTCCCTGGGCATGCTGGGACTGTGACGTTTTAGGGGGCGTGGTCGACCACGCCCCCTAAAACGTCACAGTCCCAGCATGCCCAGGGACTGTGACATCATATGGGGCGGGGTCTCCGCCTATATAAGTCACAACGCAGCCCTCAGAGACCAGTCCAGCCGGAGAGAGCGTCGTGTCAACATCTGGGGGAAGAGAAGAGAAGAGAACACAAGAAGCCAAGAAGCCCAGAAGTCCGGACCTCCGCTGGCAATAGAGCTACCTGAAGAAAGCGGAGGGGCCGGCCGAAGACCTGGGACACCGGGAGAAGAGGCCGGAGAGCGGAGAAGAACCAACCGGACGCCGGGAGAAGATGAACCGGAGGGACCCCCGAAGACGGAAGAAGACCCCCCCCCCCCCCGGAGCTGTTTAATAAATTATTTTAAAAACCTGTGTTGTGTTTTATTACTGACACTTTTTACCTAGGTAAATGGGTAGGGGTACCATGTACCCCATACTCATTTACATAGGGTGGGGGGCCGGGATCTGGGGGCCCCCTTATTAAAGGGGGCTCCCAGATTCCGATAAGCCCCCGCCCGCAGACCCCGACAACCAACGGCCAGGGTTGTCGGGAAGAGGCCCTTGTCCTCATCAACATGGGGACAAGGTGCTTTGGGGGGGGGGGCCGCAGGGCGCCCCCCTCCCCCAAAGCACCCACCCCCCCATGTTGAGGGCATGCGGCCTGGTACGGTTCAGGAGGGGGGGGGGGCGCTCGCTCGTCCCCACCCCCTTTCCTGACCGGCCAGGCTGCGTGCTCGGATCGGGGTCTGGTATGGATTTTAGGGGGACCCCACGCCGTTTTTTCGGCGTAGGGGTTCCCCTTTATAATCCATACCAGACCTAAGGGCCTGCGACGGGGCTCGCAAGGTTTCAATCTCGCCAAAAAAAGCGGCGAGATTGAATTCCTTTTCTAGTCCCGTCGTACCAAAGTCACGTTCAAAATGAACGGACTTGTCCGTGTGTGGGAAAGTCCGTTCGTTCTGAAAGTCCGTCGGGAAGACCGGATTCCGGAAAGTCCGGCCGTGTGTAGGCAAGTCCGGCCGTTCAGAAAGTCCGGCGGTAGTCCGCCGGAAGTCTGGCGGCAAGTACGTCGGACCTAGCTTTCTAGAAAGTCCGACCGTGTGTACGCGGCATAAGTATGTATATCTCACACCTGAAGGGGCCGCTAGGGAAGCTGACTGTCACTGTAGTAGTCAGCCTTCGATCAATCTTTCGGATCCTGTGCCGGTGGCTTCCCCTCTGCACATTGAGCACAAAGGTTTGCTCGCTCAGCACTGCCGCAATTCTTAGAATGTCTTGCATTTGTTTTTAATGAATACAAGGCATTCTCTGATTGGGCGAGGGGGAGATTGTGATGTCACCGCCCCTCCTTTCAGCCCAATCAGGGAATGCCCTGTATTCATTGAATGGCAGCAGTGCTGAGAACCCCAGCAGGACCTGAAGATCAGGGCTATTGCTGTAATAGTGCAGACTTGACTGCAAAGGGTTGCTCGTTTGGTACTGCTGCCATTTAATGAATACAAGCCATTCTCTGATTGAATAAGGTGGGGAGCAGGGGCAGTAACATCACAATCCCCTCCTTGTCCAAGCAGAGAATGCCTTGTATTCATTGAATGGCAGCAGTCCCAAGCAAGCAAACCCCTGTGGCCAAGTCTGCACTATTACAGCGATGGGACCCTATAATAGTGCCGACCACTACAGTTATTTCATGCTTCTCCAGTGGCCTATCAGATATTAGATATACCTACTAACAGCTGGACCAAGCTGAACCAATGTAAGCATGCAATACAAATAATTTCAGGAGTACAATTTCAATTATGGAGCAGAGGGGAAAACACATGGCACAGAACCTCAACAAGACCGGGAAGATCGAAGCTATCTCTGTAGTAGCAACAACTACTACAATGATTGCCAGCTTCCTCCATGGCCCATCGGATATGAGATGTACATACTTATAGTACATTTTTACATTGTTCCAAGCTGGATCAATGTGAGTAAGCAGTACAAATAGAGAGTGATCTGGAGTTCAGCTATAGGCTGCATTCACATGTACGATATTGTCAAAAGTATTGGGACGCCTGCCTTTACACGCACATGAACTTTAATGGCAATCCCAGTCTTAGTCTGTAGGGTTCAATATTGAGTTAGCCCACCCTTTTTAGCTATACCAGCTTCAACTCTTCTAGGAAGGCTGCCCACAAGGTTTAGGAGTGTGTCTATGGGAATGTTTGACCATTCTTCCAGAAGCGCATTTGTGAGGTCTGGCACTGATGTTGGATGAGAAGGCCTGACTCGCAGTCTCCTCTCTAATTCACCCTAAAGGTGTTCTATCGGGTTGAGGTTAGGACTCTGTGCAGGCCAGTCAAGTTCCTCCACCCCAAACTCGCTCATCCACACTATATTGCCAAAAGTATTGGGCCACCCCTCCAAATCATTTGGTGGAGGGGAGATTATGGTGTGGGGTTGTTTTTCAGGGGTTGGGCTTGGCCCTTTAGTTCCAGTAAAGGGAACTCTTAAGGCGTCAGCATACCAAGACATTTTGGAAAATTTCATACTCCCAACTTTGTGGGAACAGTTTGGAGATGGCCCCTTCCTGTTCCAACATGACTGCGCACCAGTGCACAAAGCAAGGTCCATAAAGACATGGATAAATGAGTTTGGGGTGGAGGAACTTGACTGTCCTGCACAAAGTCCTGACCTTAACCTGATAGAACACCTTTGGGATGAATTAGAGCGGAGCTTGCAGTCTCCGCTCTAATTCATCCTAAAGGTGTTCTATCGGGCCTTCTTGTCTAACATCAGTGCCTGACCTCACAAATGCGCTTCTGGAAGAATGGTCAATAGACACACTCCTAAACCTTGTGGACGGCCTTCCCAAAAGAGTTGAAGCTGTTAAAGCTGCAAAGGGTGGGCCAACTCAATACTGAACCCTACGGACTAAGACTGGGATGCTATTAAAGTTCATGTGCGTGTAAAGACAGGTGTCCCAATACCTTTGACAATAAAGTGTACATACTTACATTGTTCCAACTTGGACCAACGTAAGTAAGCAATACAAATAATTCCAGGAGTTCAGCTTTAGCAAGTTACATCCATACATTAGGGTGCCCATTGTACTTTGCACTGTTCTCACACTGATTGGCGTTTGGCCACATATTTGTCTCCGCATTGGGATGAGAAATAGTGTGACTGACAACACATTTCTGTTTGTCTTTCAGAGCCAAAAAGTTAACGTTGAAAGCTTACAAGCAATATTGGTTTGTCTTTAAAGATACCTCAATATCGTATTTTAAAAATAAAGAGGCTGGCCATGGAGAACCGATTGAAAAGTTAAATCTCAGAGGTAAGAAGCTAAGTAGAATGACTGCAGTTAGTGACATTGTAAGACTGTCCATATACAGCTCAATTAAGGTAAAGTATTGCCATTGATTCCTTGTATACTGTAGTGCAAAGGTCAGGCTTTATAGACCGTACATCACATAATGTGTTCCTGTAAGATGGAAGACTAAAAGCAATGATACAAACAACCACAATACCAATAACAATAAGCATAAGGCTCAGATCTGTTCCTAGATTGGCTTCAACAAAGAGCCTATTCAATTTCTATTAAGAGACTATATCATCCTCTGTGTCATTAGCAAGTTACTTGTACTAATCAGTTTAGTGGCACACACTAACCAGGTAGTTTAAACCCATAACTCAGTAGATGGGGAGCCGTCTGGTCAACCTTGGAGGCATCAATGGAGGAACTATAGTGCAGTCGGGTAACTCAGTTTGTCATATTGATCTTTACAAATGGCGACCCATCACTCAGGCTTTAAAATTTCAGCCACTTGTCTGTCCCAATCGTTTTCTAGTGGGAATCTTTGATTATTTCCAGAATAAAGGAACCAAATGCTTGGCTTCAATTATGAGAGTGTTATTCCTATAATGCTTGGTAGGAATTATGGGGGCATGAAATAGAAAAGGCAATGGAGCCTCTAGAGTAGGGTTTCTCAACCAGGGTTCCATGGAACACTAGGGTTCCTGCCAAAGTTGCAAGAGGTTCCTTGAGCAATGAGCAATTTCTGCCCCTCTGATAAGTTCTCATTGACAACATTTATCTTTTTAGTTATCTGTAAGGGGGTCATTCTTCTCAATGGCCACAAGTGTAAGAAGCATTCTTAGCATTGATTATCAGACTGATGTATTATGAGTTGTAGATATAGTAATTTTTAGCAGGGGTTCCCTGAGCTGGGAAAGTTATTTCAAGGGTTCCTGTGTTGAAAAGGTTAGGAAAAGCTGCTCTAGAGCAGTGGTCTTCCAAACTGTGGCCCGAGGGCTAGATGCAGCCTTTGCTTGCTTTTATCCGGCCCTTGGGGCACTATTTTATCCGCTAAAACCAGCAGTGGGGCATATTTGTGCACTTAGTGTTGAGTTATTCACTTTAAGGTCATCACAGAGGTCAAGGGGGCACTCTTTACGTCTAGAGGAAAAAATTCATCCCCAAATACGGAAAGGTTTCTTCACATTAGGAACTGTGAAAATGTGGAATAGACTCCCTCCAGAGGTGGTTCTGGCCAGAACAGTAGATTGCTTTAAAAAAAGGCCTGGATTATTTCCTAAATGTACATAATATAACTGGGTACTGACATTTATAGGTAAAGTTGATCGGGGGAAATCTGATTGTCTCTCGGGGGATCAGGAAGGAATTTTTTCCCCTTCTATAGCCATATGGATCATGCTTTGTTGGGGTTTTTCACCTTCCTCTGGATCAACTGTGGGTAAAGGATTGTGTATATGGAATTGCATTTATTAATTTTTTTGGTTGAACTAGATGGACTTTGTCACTTATGCCGCGTACACACGGTCAGGCTTTTCGTCTACAAAAGTCCGACAGACTTTCGACAGACTTTTGGCAGACTTTTGGCGGACTTGCGGCAGACTTTCTAACGAACGGACTTGCCTACATACGATCACACAAAAGTCCGACGGATTCGTATGTGATGACGTACACCGGACTAAAATAAGGAAGTTGATAGCCAGTAGCCAATAGCTGCCCTAGCGTGGGTTTTTGCCCGTCGGACTAGCATACAGACGAGCGGATTTCTGGGTCCGGCGTAGTTACGACGTAAAGATTTGAAGCATGTTCCAAATCCAAATTCCGTCAGATTTGCGGCTGGAAAAGTCAGCTGAAAGTCCGGGGAAGCCCACACACGATCGGATTGTCAGCCGTATTTTGTCCGTCGGCCTTTTGTAGACGAAAAGTCAGACCGTGTGTACGCAGCATTAGACATTAAATGCGTCTCTTTTCAACCTGACTAACTATGTAACTATATATATTTCCCCCCACTGACACCAATGAAGGGGCACTATTCCTCCCAACGCTACCAACAATGGGGCCCAATGACACCAGTGAGGGGCACAATTCCATCAACAATGGGGAACAATTCCTCCCACTGACACCAAGGATGAGGCACAATTAATCCCACTAAAACAAACAATGGGGCATTATTTTTTCCTCACTGACGTCGGGACCTTTCCTACTCCCAGTGGCCATGATCTGGCCCCCCCCCCCCTAAAATCACTAGAACAGTAACCTGGCTCTTTGATTAGAAAATTTGGAGACCCCTGCTCTAGAGGATCAATGACTAAAATTTTCATGATCTGTGGTTTGTTGTCCTGCCAGAAAGGCTGCATTCTAGGGCAGCCCCATGAAACGTTAAGAGGGTCCCCTTTTGCCAACATCCTCTCCAGTATAGTGGGGAGATAGAAAGGTATTGGCCATCCGAGATGGAACCTGGTACCAATGAATCGTGAGTTTATAGCAGGTTTTCTGTGTCCTTGTGTTGAGATTGGATACACTTTAACAGAAAAGTGGTTGATCAGCTTTAAAGCTTCCACTACATATAGCTAAAAAAAAGAAGACCTGTCCTGAGAATATTGATAATTCCTTTTGAAAATATTATGGGCTGCCATTGGGTTTACCTTCTGAGAATTGCCTGGCTGTTATGCTGACCTAATGAATGTAATTATCCGTGAGCCACTGGTCTGGAACATGTATGCACATCAGAAAGGTTGGAGAAAATTTAGAATTCATTATCTGCCTACTTGTTCCAGGTCAGTAACTCAACAATAACAATTGGAACCGGCTCCCACCAACACGCTCCATTATGTCAGTAAAAATTCTCGCTTGTTGCACCTGGAAGCTCTGCCCTTAGTTTTTCACTTAATAGTTGTATTCTAAATTGAATGATAAATATACATATGATAGGCTTTACCTTGGAAAATGTGAAGCATACCAGTTATATACACAAGAACATAAAATGATGAGACCTCAGTATAAACACTTTGTCCTTTTCACACACCTCCCACAAGGACACAACATTCCTTAAATAATCCCCCAAAGTGATGGCTAAGCAGCCCTCCACCGTCCATGATGAGTCTACACCAATCAGCTGAAAGCTCCATCACATGGGTTCTGACACATTACACAAATATCTCTGCCATCCCTTTTAGGTCATTTCGGGAGGACATGATATAACTTGACCTCAGATTGAAATGTGACCTAGTACCCAAGACATTGTTTTAACCAAATTACCAGATTACTAAAATCCATATATTTTCAAGCTGAACTTCAGGTATGATCCTTATGCATACTTAACATTGGTCTAGCTTGGCACACTGTAAGTTTGTATATCTCATACCTGAAGGGTCACTGGGGAAACTGATAATCTCTGTAGTAGTCGATGCTACTACATTGATAGCCACTATCATTTCTAGGTCCTGCTGGGGTTCTTTTTTGAGTGGTCTCCATTCTGCACACTGATCATAGGGGCTGCTCACTGGGCATGGCCGCCATTCACAGAACACAATAAGTGTGTTACTGGTCAGATCACCCAGTGGACACAGAGGCAAAAAAAAGCATAAAAAAGAAAACTAATGCAGCCATCACATTGAATTATTGGTAAGCTGCATTATATTACACTTTTGGTTTTGGATTTAATACCGCTTTAAACATTTTGCACCATTGTGTCAGAGATATTATAACTTCGGCTCAGCAATGGCATGCAATGCCAAGCTGCTGCTAACAAAGCAAACAGAATATTGGCATGCATTAAAAAGGGGATTCATTCCAGAGATAAAATGATAATTCTCCCGCTCTACAAGACTCTGGTCCGGCCGCACCTAGAGTATGCTGTCCAGTTCTGGGCACCAGTCCTCAGGAAGGATGTACTGGAAATGGTGTGCACGCAGGGCAAAGCAGCGTATATCCACCTCCAAATGGTCTAGTGTAGGAGGAGAAATTCAGGGTGCAAAAAAACAAGAGATGATGAGGGATCCCCAGAATCCCTCACCCCAAGTGATGGTTATCCATGAGGCATAGAGGACATGCATGACCTAGAACAGGGTACACCAAACTGTGGCCCATGTGCAACATGTGACCCGCTATGTGATTTTATCTGGTCTTCAGCTAGGGTCTGGGGCATATCCTCAGACTTAGTGCACAAAATGAGGTTTTAGATCAGCTGGTCTCCACTCCCCCCCCCCCAGCAGTCTCCAGTACAAGTTAGATGGGGACCCTAATTTAGGAGGGGTCTCTAATGGAGATGCTGGTGTAAAAGAGAACTCTTATGGGGTCCTTGATATAAGGGGGGACTCTGATGTAAAAGGGGGCTCTGATGGGGCACTGTATGTAATGGGGGCGTGACCAAGGGGGCAGCAACCGGGAGCTCAGTGCGCTGAAGAACTACCAGGAGAAGTTGTTGTGAAAGTGAAGGAACTGTTACGCTTTGTGTTAGGAACTGTTAAAGACTGTTGCCATAGGAAACAGCATTCCTGTACGTGCAGATATGGTGTCCTGCTGAAGGCCTTTCCCTGCATGGCTGTCTTCCTATTGAAGTCTTGGAGTCTGCTAATTGAATTTGCAACTGCTTAAGGGTGTCCTTGCCCTAACCCTCCTTCCCCCATAAAAGTTTGTAAGAGAAATAAACATTTCTTTTGCATTCAAGAAGTGTCTGGCGCCCAATAACTTTATCCACCTTGCACCCACTATGCCTCATAACCCACTATATACAGAAGGATGTCAGCTATCTCTGGCCCTGGAGGTTCTCATTAGACTGAAGGAGGCCAGAGACCTTGCTACACTACACAATAATTTCCAAACCAGGAATGCGGTGATGTAAAACAGAAACCATTTATCAAGGTAGATTGCATGAATACCTTTCTGGGGATTCTATGTCGGGACCTTAGGTTTGGATGAGTTATTCTAGGACATGCATGTCCATTATGCCCCACAGGTAACCTTCACTTGAGGTGAGGAGGGATTCCGAGGATCCTCCTACACCAGACCATTCGATGGTAGATATACGCTGCTTTGACCAGCACACTGCTCTAGAAATATCTCAATAGTTAGATTTTGTAAGTAATAAACAATCAAGTTATAATATCTCTGATAGTGATGTGATATGTTGAAGTACTCAAGCGCAATTCTTTGTATATATTGGATGAATGTAAACTTTTTTCAAAATATGTATTGTTGAAATTCAATACCTCTGAATTACTCCTGATGAAGTTAAAATGGAGTTCCACACAAAAATGGAACTACCGCTTTTCGGAACCCTCCGGTGTAACATTTGGCACCTTTCAGGGGGGAGGGGGGTGCAGATACCTGTCTAAGACAGGTATTTGCACCCACTTCCGGCATAGACTCCCATGGGAGTCTATGCCTTTTCCTGTCCCTCCGCGCTGTCTCCTGGGAAACACACAGCTCCCAGGAGAGAGCGGGAACCACTTGGGACGCGCAGCGCGACTCGCGCATGCGCAGTAGGGAACCGGGAAGTGAAGCCGCAACGCTTCACTTCCTGATCCCCTCACCTAGGATGGCGGCGGCAGCTGCCAAGAACCGAGCGGGTTCTCGGCGTCCCCTGCCGACATCGCTGGACCCTGGGACAGGTAAGTGGCCATGTATTAAAAGTCAGCAGCTGCAGAATTTGTAGCTGCTGGCTTTTAATATTTTTTTTTTTTGGCGGTTTAGGTGGACCCCCGCTTTAATGTGAAGTTCAACAAAATGCATTGAGATCTGAGGCTCAAGAGTCAGGGTATCTCGTAGTCTTTGTAGACTCTTTGTCAGGGATACCGAATGCAGGTTCCCAGTAGCAAGGATGACCGGATCTGTGTAGCTGCACTCAAGGAACTGAAACCAGACTATAATTTAAATAAGATGTAATAATAGTGTAACAAAACCCATCCAAACACCAACAAACAGAATACAGACCAAACGTGAAGCTATAAGTAAACCATAAGTCAGTAAACCATAACCAAGTGACAAAATACCTAACTAGCAAACTAACTGACATAAAACAAACTAACTATAATATAATATATGCAAATAAAAGGGGAGCACGGATCAATAGGGTAAAACCAGAGATGCAAGGAACAGTTAGGAAGGGTGAACCAGGACTGGCATAAGGAAAAGGGGAGCACATATGGGTACAGGGCAGGATCAGGCAGGATTTAGGTTAAGGATTAGTCAGCAAGCATGTATCTGGCTAGCAGGCAAAACACTGAGTCAAGAGGGACTTAATACCCTCCCAGCAGCTAGCATCAGGTAAAAACAAATTGCTGGGATCTGCTGGCTGCTGGGAGACGCCTACTGGTGAACACCAATACTACAACCTTCTGGTCCGGGAACCGCAGTGCCACCAGCAGGTGATCCAGTTCCTGACTCGTATGAACAGTCTACTGGATGCCTTATTGTGTAACAACTGACAAGATGTGAGCCTAGGGGGTATTACTATTTATTTATTTATTACAGGTACTTATATAGCAACAACAATTTATGCAGTGCTTTACATATACAGTATATTGTACATTTACATTAGGCCCTGCCCTCATTGGAACTTACATTCTTAGGTCCCTATCTCACATTCATACATAAAACATATGAGGGCCAATTTAGACAGGAGCCAATCAACCTACCAGTATGTCTTTGGAGTGTAGGAGGAAACCCATGCAGGCATAGTATGGGGTCTTTTATATGAATTGCCCGTGACTTTTTTGATAATTATTACTTTTTAATTATTTTTGAACAATAACATTTCACTTTGTTGTTTTAAAAAATTCTGTTTTGGCTACGTGAGTGATACCATTGAAAAGTCGCTGTTCTATGTAGTGTTTCAAGCTGGACCAATGTAAGTAGGCAATAAATATCTTACCTGACGTCCTTCTAATTAATTTTAGTAAGGTGGTAAAATTGGTTAAAACGCTGCCTTGTGCATGTCAGCAGGTCACATATCTGAGGTCAAGTCATCATGTCCTCCCGAAATGACCTAAAAGGGATGGCAGAGATATTTGTGTAATGTGTCAGAACCCATGTGATGGAGCTTTCTGCTGATTGGTGTAGACTCATCATGGACGGTGGAGGGCTGCTTAGTCATCACTTTGGGGGATTATTTAGGGAATGTTGTGTCCTTGTGGGAGGTGTGTGAAAAGGACAAAGTGTTTATACTGAGGTCTCATCATTTTATGTTCTTGTGTATATAACTGGCATGCTTCACATTTTCCAAGGTAAAGCCTATCATGTATAGAAGCATTTAACATTCTATTTAGAATACAACTTTTAAGGCAAGGCTTCCAGGTGCAACAAGCAAGACTTTTTACCAACATAATGCAGCACGTTGGTGGGAGCCGGTGTTCTGCCGAGAAAGTTCCTCTCGGCGGATAAGGACCCCCCTCTACTGCGCAGGCGCAGCGCTTGCGCAGTAGGAGCTGGCGGAAATAGCCGAAGCCGACTAGACTAGAAATCAGCTGTACAGGGCGCCTGTAAGAGGGCCCCTCGCGGGCTCGCTTCACTCGCCCGCTTCGGGCACGGCCTCGCTTCGCTCTGCACTTTTTTATTCTCCCTCTAGGTCCACTTGGATGGTGGGGCTTCAACCTGGACTCAGGGCGCAGGCGCCGTGTACAGCTGATTGAAGTTTTTCAGCTTCGGCTATTTTCGGCGGCTGCTAGTCCTTGGTACTGTGCAAGCGCTGCGCCTGCGCAGTACAGGGGGGTCCTTATCCGCCGGGGGAACTTTCTCGGCAAGACACCGGTCCTAATGGCTATTGTTATAGTTACTGACCTAGAACAATTATGCGGAAAAGAAATTCTGAATTTTCTCCAACCTTTCTGATCCACTTACAACTTTGAAGCCTACGTCACCAGTGCCTTCAAAAGGAAATCTTGTGTATACGCTACGAGATCTTGCAAAATTTCACAGGAGCTTCTGGCAAGGGCATTTTCTCTCTTTACCAGAGCTCGTACTGTGCATGGACAAGATCTGACACAGATGTCATCAGTGGGCCGCCACAGGGAACAAAGAAGAACGAGCTGGCTGCCAATGGAGTTATGCCGCGTACACACGGTCGTACTTTTCGTCTACAAAAGTCGGACAGCCTGTCCGACAGACTTCCGGCAGACTTTCGGTGGACTTGCGGCGGACTTGCGGCCTACTTTCTAACGAACGGACTTGCCTACACACGACCACACAAAAGTCTAACGGATTCGTACGTGATGACGTACACCGGACTAAAATAAGGAAGTTCATAGCCAGTAGCCAATAGGTGCCCTAGCGTGGCTTTTTGTCCGTCGGACTAGCACACAGACGAGCGGATTTCGGGGTCCGTCGTAGTTACGAAGTAAAGTTTTAAAACATGTTTCAAATCTGATGCCGCGTACACACGGTCCTACTTTTCGTCTACAAAAGTCCAACGGACGCTGATGGACTAAAGCTGGCTGGTAATCCGATCGTGTGTGGGCTTCTCCGGACTTTCAACTGACTTTTTTAGCCTCAAATCCGACGTACTTTAGATTTGAAACATGTTTTAAAACTTTACTTCGTAACTACGACGGACCCCGAAATCCGCTCGTCTGTGTGCTAGTCCGACGGACAAAAAGCCACGCTAGGGCACCTATTGGCTACTGGCTATGAACTTCCTTATTTTAGTCCGGTGTACGTCATCACGTACGAATCCGTTAGACTTTTGTGTGGTCGTGTGTAGGCAAGTCCGTTCGTTAGAAAGTAGGCCGCAAGTCCGCCGCAAGTCCACCGAAAGTCTGCCGGAAGTCTGTCGGACAGGCTGTCCGACTTTTGTAGACGAAAAGTACGACCGTGTGTACGCGGCATAAAGTACGTCGGATTTGAGGCTAAAAAAGTCAGTTGAAAGTCCGGAGAAGCCCACACACGATCGGATTACCAGCCAGCTTTAGTCCATCAGCGTCCGTTGGACTTTTGTAGACGAAAAGTAGGACCGTGTGTACGCGGCATTATTTTCAAAGATGACGTTGCAAAAGTAGGACACGGGCAGAACAAATCTAGTTGGAAAAAGAGGGAATATAAAAAAATAGGGGGGATTACTAGATGTAAGTGAACTTGTTTCCCTAAATACTTTAAAATACAATTGGGATTTTTTAACCCCTTCACACCTAAGGGTAAAACAAATGTTAATGCTTAAGCACAATTTTGCAATTTTCACATGTGTTAGTAAAACTGTACATATCATATACTATCATATACTGTACATATCATCATAACTACTTTGTGTATCCAGGAGGATTATACCTTGATTTTTTTTCAGAACAAATTGTGCTTTCATTTGGTGGTAAATGGTAATGGATATCTCCTGATTTTTTTTAATAACATAGGAAAACTGGCTCAAAATAGTAAAAAAAAAAACATTTTTTTTTACAAATTTAGCTATATATTTCTTGTTACTACCATAACCTACCACCAAAGAACAACCTAAAATAAATTCTCCTGCTTTGGACGATCGCAGCGATACTTTATATGTGTATGTAAGTTGTTGTATGTACCCGTAGTACAGCCCAGAAAGAATAATGCGCATGTTGCTTTTTTTTTTTTTTTTTTTTTTTTTCTATCCTACCTAAAACACACCGACACTGATACTAATTTAAAAAATGATTTAAAAAAAAATCCTGCCCAAAATATTCTGACAAGGACTTTTGTCATTGACCTTGCCCTTTGACCCTTACTTGACGAAAAAACTAACCCTGGTACTGACAAACCTTTGATCCAACTAATTTTTATTTATTTATTTATTTTTTTACACACAGTCTCCGTTCACAGAGAGGAGAAACACAGGGGCGGGCTTCACAGTGACTGACCCGGGAGTTCTAGGTACCGATCATTGGTACGGGACTCCCGCTGAGACCCCATTCTCTGAGCTGGGAGCACGCTGTGCGGTGCACTCCCAGCACACAGACAGATACGCATATATGCAACCCCACAGAAAAAGCCCAGTCCAGTGAGGCCACATATATGTATGCTGTAAGTGCGAAGGGATTAAAGAGGGATTGGCAGGAAGGTCCCCTTTAAAGAAGAACTCAAACTCAAAACTGGTGTTCAAAATTTTTGGGGGGCGCAAACAAACTGAAAAATTCTGAAGAAAACCATCAATTGCAGCCTCACTGTGTCCATCAAATGCAGCCACTGTGCCCATCAAATGCAGCCACTGTACTATCAATTGCAGCCACTGTGCCCTCAAATGCAGCCACTGTGCCCATCAAATGCAGCCACTGTGCCCATCAAATGCAGCCACTGTGCCCATCAAATGCAGCCACTGTGCCCATCAAATGCAGCCACTGTGCCCATCAAATGCAGCCACTGTGCCCCATCAAATGCAGCCACTGTGCCCCATCAAATGCAGCCACTGTGCCCATCAAATGCAGCCACTGTGCCTCATCAAATGCAGCCACTGTGCCCCATAAAATGCAGCCACTGTGCATCATTAAATGCAGCCACTGTACCCATCAAATGCAGCCACTGTGCCCCATCAAATGCAGCCACTGTGCCCCATCAAATGCAGCCACTGTGCCCCATTAAATGCAGCCACTGTGCCCCATCAAATGCAGCCACTGTGCCCCATCAATTGCAGCCACTGTGCCCATCAAATGCAGCCACTGTACCATCAATTGCAGCCACTGTGCCCATCAAATGCAGCCACTGGACCATCAATTGCAGCCTCACTGTGCCCTTCAAATGCAGCCACTGTACCATTGATTGCAGCCAATGTGCCCATCAAATGCAGCCACTGTACCATCAATTGCAGCCACTGTGCCCATCAAATGTAGCCATTGTGCCATCAAATGCAGCCACTGTGCCCCATCAAATGCAGCCACTGTGCCCATCAAATGCAGCCACTGTGCTCATCAAATGCAGCCACTGTGCCCATCAAATGCAGCCACTGTGCCCCATCAAATGCAGCCTTTGTGCCCCATCAAATGCAGCCACTGTGCCCATCAAATGCAGCCACTGTGCCCCATCAAATGCAGCCACTGTGACCCGCCCGCCCGCTTGCTGACTGCCCAGCACTTACGCCATCTTGGTGTGGGGTCAGGCATGAGGTGATGGTGGCGAGCTGTGGGATGGTGGGATGAGCATCGGGTCAGGCAGCGGATCCTGTGTCCTCCATTTGTCTCTTCTTCCTTCCTGCTAGGCGTCCAATCGGAGCGCCTGTGCCTTCAGCCAATTAGGTGATGGGTATTAGACCTGCGCTTCCTGATTGGCTGAGAGGTGGTTCAGTGTTAGAAAAGCGAATATTAATTTGCTTCTCTAACACACCTGGGTAGGCTCCAAGTGCAATGCTCTGCGCTCCGAGTCCACCCTATTTAGAAGCCTATTAGAGCCTATGGCTCTAATCAGGTGCTTTAAAAAAACACCCCTGCTGCTGTAATTCATGCGCCCGGCATCCGAAATGGGGTCAGACGCCTGAATAGGGGGTGGCTACAGCGGCCATGGATAGATTCATGCTATGTATGAATCTATCCATTCTACATATAGGGGGTGGAGTGACCAAGGGGGCGGCACCCGGGCGCCCCTAATGAACTGTCACTGTCAACCACCAAACAAATCTCCTCCCCCACCCTTCAACACCGCCATCCTTCAAAATCGGGTGTTTGTGCAGATGCGCCACCAGTCTTTGCCATCTATTTAGGACCTGTGCATGCAGAGGATTTCTGCCTGTGCACACAAGTGCACCTGTTTCCGGTAGCTGAGCACTATAGCTGTCTACAGTGTTTGTGTGCAGAAGTCCGCCGTGCATGTACAGATGTGTCACAATCATGTGTCTGTTTTGCACATGCATTCCATCCTTAAAACGTACTGCTTCCTGGGATGATCACTACGTCACACCCATCCCAGGAGTCAGTGGGGCCCGGCCTAGGCCAAAAAGCAGGAAGTTCTTAAAAGTAAAAATGATATATATATTTTGTGTAAGAGGGAGGGAGGACGAAAAAAAAAAAATTTTTTTTTTTTCTTTAAGTAAAGTTCAGCTTTGAGTATAAGTGGTACAAGTACCTAAATTTGTTTGTTCACACCTATGCGTTTTTCATTGTTTTCAGTTTTTCAGAAAATCACTATAGTCCATTTAACAGGGTTTCCTATGAGTGCGGTTTTTTTTTTTGGAAAGGTTCGGGGACTTTTCTCGCAGCAGGTTGCGTTTTTGGTTCCATAGACTTCAATGGAAACGCATTAAAAAATGCAGTGCTTGCATTTTTGCTTGCATTTTTGATGCGTTTTTGCTGGTATCTCTTGCATGATAACAGACACCTCCTGAAAAAAAACACAAAAAAGCACTCACATAAAAATAAGGGCGTGCCAGCTCTGGCAGCCAGTCAATCCTCATACACTGCTGTCAGTCTTACACAGAGAATATGTTTGCAGAAGGGAAGTGCACAGGTATGATCTCATCAGTGTGCTATTTTACTGAGCTGAGACAGTTTTATTGGTGCTCAGATATGTAATCTATATATACTGAAAATATATACAGTATCTCACAAAAGTAAGTACACCCCTCACATTTTTGTAAATATTTTATTCTATCTTTTCATGTGACAACACTGAAGAAATGACACTTTGCTACAATAACTCAACACACAGCCATTAATGTCTAAACCGCTGGCTCACTCTTGCTTCCAGCGGTTTAGACATTAATGGCTGTGTGGTGAGTTATTTTGAGGGGACAGCAAATTTACACTGTTATACAAGATGTACACTCACTACTTTACATTGTAGCAAAGTGTCATTTCTTCAATGTTGTCAAAAGATAGAAGAAAATATTTACAAAAATGTAAGGGGTGTACTCTTTTGTGAGATAATGTGTGTGTGTGTGTATATATATATATATATATACACTACCGTTCAAAAGTTTGGGGTCACCCAAACAATTTTGTGTTTTCCATGAAAAGTCACACTTATTCACCACCATACGTTGTGAAATGAATAGAAAATAGAGTTAAGACATTGACAAGGTTAGAAATAATGATTTGTATTTGAAATAACATTGTTTTTACATCAAACTTTGCTTTCATCAAAGAATCCTCCTTTTGCAGCAATTACAGCATTGCACACCTTTGGCATTCTAGCTGTTAATTTATTGAGGTAAGCTGGAGAAATTGCACCCCACGCTTCTAGAAGCAGCTCCCACAAGTTGGATTGGTTGGATGGGCACTTCTGGCGTACCATACGGTCAAGCTGCTCCCACAACAGCTCAATGGGGTTCAGATCTGGTGACTGTGCTGGCCACTCCATTACCGATAGAATACCAGCTGCCTGCTTCTGCTGTAAATAGTTCTTGCACAATTTGGAGGTGTGTTTAGGGTCATTGTCCTGTTGTAGGATGAAATTGGCTCCAATCAAGCGCTGTCCACTGGGTATGGCATGGCGTTGCAAAATGGAGTGATAGCCTTCCTTATTCAGAATCCCTTTTACCCTGTACAAAGCTCCCACCTTACCAGCACCAAAGCAACCCCAGACCATCACATTACCTCCACCATGCTTAACAGATGGCGTCAGGCATTCTTCCAGCATCTTTTCATTTGTTCTGCGTCTCACAAACGTTCTTCTTTGTGATCCAAACACCTCAAACTTGGATTCATCCGTCCACAACACTTTTTTCCAGTCTTCCTCTGTCCAATGTCTGTGTTCTTTTGCCCATCTTAATCTTTTTCTTTTATTGGCCAGTCTCAGATATGGCTTTTTCTTTGCCACTCTGCCCTGAAGCCCAAAATCCCGCAGCCGCCTCTTCACTGTAGATGTTGACACTGGTGTTTTGCGGGTACTATTTAATGAAGATGCCAGTTGGGGACCTGTGAGGCGTCTGTTTCTCAAACTAGAGACTCTAATGTGCTTATCTTCTTGCTTAGTTGCGCAACGCGGCCTCCCACTTCTTTTTCTACTCTGGTTAGAGCCTGTTTGTGCTGTCCTCTGAAGGGAGTAGTACACACCGTTGTAGGAAATCTTCAATTTCTTTGCAATTTTTCGCATGGAATAGCCTTCATTTCTAAGAACAAGAATAGACTGTCGAGTTTCAGATGAAAGTTCTCTTTTTCTGGCCATTTCGAGCGTTTAATTGACCCCACAAATGTGATGCTCCAGAAACTCAATCTGCTCACAGGAAGGTCAGTTTTGTAGCTTCTGGAAGGAGCTAGACTGTTTTTAGATGTGTGAACATGATTGCACAAGGGTTTGCTAATCATCAATTAGCCTTCTGAGCCAATGAGCAAACACATTGTACCATTAGAACACTGGAGTGATAGTTGCTGGAAATGGGCCTCTATACACCTATGTAGATATTGCACCAAAAACTAGACATTTGCAGTTAGAATAGTCATTTACCACATTAGCAATGTATAGAGTATATTTGTTTAAAGTTAGGACTAGTTTAAAGTTAGCTTCATTTAAAAGTATAGTGCTTTTCCTTCAAAAATAAGGACATTTCAATGTGACCCCAAACTTTTGAACGGTAGTGTATATATATATATATATATATATATATATATATATATACACATAGTATATACACCAGGATGCACATATCTTACAGATAACAAGACCTTTCTATAATGAATATATTACATTTTATACAGTATATGTTCAATATTTGGGTAATAAGACATCTATGAAGCTGTGCTAAAATTCATCATTCTTTCAATAGATACATTTTAGTTTATTTGTTTTTTAGGTTGTGAAGTTGTTCCAGACGTCAATGTATCGCAGAGAAGGTTCGGCATAAAGTTGCTCATACCATTTGCTGAAGGAATGAATGAAATTTATTTAAGATGTGACAATGTAAGTATAAAAGTTCTCCTTTATCTTCCCACTTAGGGCCAATTCACACCAGTGCGGTGACCAGCATTTTTCTGCACTGTAAAACGCCAGTCACCTCTAGAACGCACAGAAAATTGTGTGAACAATGGAATCGATGGCACCCCCACACGTCTGCTAAAGAGCATTTAGTTTGGGAATGCATGCAATTTCACCTGTGTTCCTGACACGCAGTAGTGTGAACTTAGCCTTAAATATATGCTGTATTGTCAAAGTTTGCTACCAAATGACCATCACATCTATGCCAGCTTGGTGGACATCCCATTCCAAACCCATGGGCATTCTTTGGAATTGGGCCCCCCCGTTTGCAACAGTAATGCCCCGTACATACGGTCGGATTTTCCGACGGAAAATGTGTGATAGGACCTTGTTGTCGGAAATTCCGACCGTGTGTGGGCTCCATCGGACATTTTCCATCGGATTTTCCGACACACAAAGTTTGAGAGCAGGCTATAAAATTTTCCGACAACAAAATCCGTTATCGGAAATTCCGATCGTGTGTACACAAATCCGACGCACAAAGTGCCACGCATGCTCAGAATAAATAAAGAGATGAAAGCTATTGGCCACTGCCCCGTTTATAGTCCCGACGTACGTGTTTTACGTCACCGCGTTTAGAATGATCGGATTTTCCGACAACTTTGTGTGACCGTGTGTATGCAAGACAAGTTTGAGCCAACATCCGTCGGAAAAAATCCTAGGATTTTGTTGTCGGAATGTCCGAAAAAAGTCCGACCGTGTGTACGGGGCAGGGGCGGACTGACCATTGAGCCACTCGGGCACTGCCCGAGGGCCCTGGGCCACTAGGGGGCCCCATCAGGGTTGCCAGCCTCAGTAAAACCAGGGACAGTATGTATAAATCTGTGGTTTTTTTTACATCTGTCTGTGTATACTGTGTGTGTACATGTATGTGTATACTGTGTGATTGTATACTGTGTGTGTGTATACTGTGTGGCCCCATAATCTCTGATTGCCTGGGGGCCCCATAATCTCCTATTGCCCGGGGGCCCCATGAGTTATCAGTCCGCTCCTGGTACGGGGCATAACAGTCTGCAGTTTTCCAGGGAGGCTTTCTACAAGAATCTGGAGTGTGCCTTTGGGGAATTTGTGTTCATTCAGCCAAAAGAACATTTATGAGGTCAAGCGCTGATGTTGGATAAGAAGACCTGGCTCACAATTGGTGTTCCAATTCATCCCAAAGGTGATATCAGCAGGGTTGAGGTCGGGGCTCTGTGCAGGACACTCAAGTTCATCCAGACCAAATTGGTCACACCATGTCTTTATGGAGGTGGTTTTGTACACAGGGGCTCAGTCATGGTGGAACAGAAAAGGGCCTTCACCAAATTGTTGTTGCAAGGTTGGAAGGTTGTCTAAAAAGTCTTTGTATGCTGTTGCATTAAAAGAAACATTGAAACTCAATCATTAGGAGGGGTCCACATGGCCATATGGGCATGTGTGATAGTTGGGTTTCCACAAAATTTTGGATATATAGGGGTTGGGTAAAAGAGACTTTTATTTAAAATCATACTTACCTAGGTGAACGCAACATAGGTCCAATGTTGCATCTGTCCCCCGCTAGCTCTAAGACTGAGAACCGAGCGATCAAAGACCACAGATTGCTCAGTTCTCAGAGCTCCGTGAGCAGAGAGCTGGTGACTGTCAGTCACAGCTGTCTGCTATGCCCCCACCATTCTCACTGCAGTGCTGGGCTGTGGAGCAAATTATCTTAGCAAATTAGATGAAGCTCTGCTAACTTCCATCATCCAATCATGTGCCAACTAAACTGCATTTTCTTTTATTTTGCTTGCATGTGATTGGATATTCTTTGCAAAGTGAATTTTAACTGCATTCACTAAGTTAAGGGAAAATTCCTTTGCAAAGTCAGCAGCCGATTTTCCTTTAGTAAATGAACCCCTTAGTATAATATAGTGCAGTGGTGAAACATGACAAGGAAGGTGGTTTTGGGTGAAGACATTAATGTATGCAGTTTTCATCTTTTGATGAATTTAATATAGAAAGAAGAGCTTATGAGTGCGGCTTATTTTTACTGTTGAGTGGATGCGGGCTATGGTCGCCAGCACCTGGGTCATCCGTGTGGATTGAAAGGAGATTGCCTGGAGCAGAGCCTTGGGTTTGGCACCTTCCTTGAAAATTGTTTTAAAAAAACTAGTAATTATGGTTTGAAAATTCTCTGTCCAAAAAAATATTTTTAAGTCAATGTTATAACTGTGTTGATTTGGTTAAAGCCTCACTCTGGGATCATTTTAAAACCCCTGCCTGCCCCCTCCCCCTCTTACTAATTGTTGGATTTAAAAAATCCCTATTTAAATGTCCTTTTTTACTTACCTTAAGCTGCAGTCCAATGATGCCTCAGCCCTAAGTCTTCTTATCTTCCATTTACCTCCTGCTTGGGTCCTTCTTTGGGTTCCTGCATGACGAGGACACTTCCTATTGGTTGTCCCGTGGCAGGGTCCTCTCAGGGTCCAGTAAAGGACTTCATAATTATAGGGGGGGGGGGGGGGGGTAAGGGACCAGCAGTTGTGAGGCACAAGTCACACCACTGGATTTGCTGTCCACCGTACTTGGAAGCGAGGGAATTGGAGGGGGAATGAGTATATCTGGCTTCAAGGTAAGGGTAAAAATTGCCTAGTAGAATTGGTTTGAGGGGGGTGGGAGGTAGGGATGGCAAAAACGCAAAATTGTATCAAATACTTATGTAATTTGCCTTTCCTGACACCAATCCAGGGCAGCATACTATCACATGTATGCTTCCATGTTGGCGCCAGGAAAATAGAAAATTGTTAAAATACTTCCCGTAATTTTCCTTTCCTGGCACCAATCAATAGCAGCATACCCCCACATGTATACTGCCATGTTGGCACCAGGAAATCGGAAAATTGTATTAAATACATACCATCATTTTCCTTTCCTGGCATCAATTCATAACAGCATGCTACCACATGTATGCTTCCATGTTGGTGTCAGGAAAATGGAAAATTCTATCAAATTCTTACCGTAATTTTTCTTTCCTGGCACCAATCCATATCAGTATACTACCACAAGTAAGCTTCCATGTTGGCGCCAGGATAATGGAAAATTGTATCAAATACTTACCGTAATTTTCCTTTCCTGGCACCAATCCATTGCAGCATACCACCACATGTATGCTGCCATGTTGGCACCAGGAAATCGGAAAATTGTATTAAATACTTGCCGTAATTTTTCTTTCCTGGCACCAATTCATAGCAGCATGTTACCACATGTATGCTTCCATGTTGGCGCCAGGAAAATGGAAAACTGTATCAAATACTTACCGTAATTTTACTTTTCCCGGCGCCAATTTATTGCAGCATACACAGTATGTGGTTGTATGCTGCCATGTTGGCGCTAAGAGATCATTTTAGCTTTAACAAATCATAACCAACCATTCCCGGTTTCCTCCAGGAAAGCCAATATGCCAAGTGGATGGCAGCGTGCATACTTGCTGCAAAAGGGAAGACTATGGCGGACAGCACCTACCGATCGGAAGTCCAGAACATTCTCTCATTTCTGAAGATGAAAGACATAAACACGACAGCAGTCATACCTTCTGACTTTGTAAACGTGGACATTAAACCGGAGTGTTATGTGTCACCAAAATATGTAAAGAAGTACAAAACCAAGCAGGTATGTGATGACCCTTTTCTAGCTGCATTCATTACTAACTCCTTCGTTTCGAAGCCCCTCCACTGACAGCGGTCCCAGTACAGTGATGTCACATTTACAGTCACATACAATGATGTCATCATGTAAGCTACCAGGACATCTTCTCGCTTACATAATGTTCAATGCCACTGAACGTGGAACAAAACTTGACTAATGTAATTGTGAGCAATTTTCTTTTTTATAATTGCAGAACAATTGCTTAACTGCCTGCTTGCAGTCTTCCATTGAATGCACGATAAGCTGCGCATGCTCAGCTCAGTGTGCATTCTTGGCTTGACGTGCAACTTCGTTTCGGTCCAAATATTAATTTTGTATTTATCTGAATCTCCGAATTAAACCATAACTAATTTAGTTGAAATGCCTATAACTTTGTTTTGTATATATATAAAACCTGCCACCAGGGAGTAGCCGGGGAGAAGATGACAGTGGCTGTTGAAGGATTAATCGCTGCATTTCAGGAATGAGGAGGTAAGTATTTCTGTGAGTTTAGTTACGCTTTAGCAATTGGCCATTGTAATAAAATGGCTAGTAGGGGGAGTGAACATTTAAGAACATTAGACAATAGAGCTCATAGAGCCCTGGTGCCCAGCCTGCGGCCCAAGGGCCACATACGGCCCTTTGGTATTTGATGTGAGGCCCTTTGGTATATGATGTGAGGCCCTTTGGTATATGATGTGCGGCCCTTTGGTATGATGTGCGGCCCTTTGGTATGATGTGCGGCCCTTTGGTATGATGTACGGCCCTTGGACCTCAGCAGTCTGTAGTGAGAACATTGATTAGAGTAACAGCATTGATCTCTACAAGCCTCATGTAACATGTTCCCAGTTTTGAATTGTCTTCTGCAGAATATCCCCAGCCCATAATGTATCCTGTACAGTGCCGGGACAAGGTCATCCAGCGCCCAGGGAAAAGAAGCCAAACTGTGCCCCTTCATTATATGTGAGCTTAAGGCAGGCATGTCCAAAGTCCAGCCCGTGGGCCAATCGCAGTCCGCATTCCGGCTTTGAGTGGCCCGCCTGGTTATTTGGACATATGTATCTTTTGTGGCCCCCAACAATCTCCCAGCCACAGGGCCACAAACGATATATATGCTGGCTGCCTTGGAGGGGACGGGGAGGGGGCGGGACAAGTGGCGTACACACAGGAGAATTTCCTGTTTACACGGCGCCCTCTGTAATAGGAAGTCCCGTCTCCTCCACTGCCATTGGATGACTGTTCTGTCCATCATACGAGGCAGGACTTTGTATTAAAGAGTCCGCCGAGAAAACAGGAGTTTTTCCTGTCTGTAATCTTTTGGTGCTCATCCCACCCACCTCCCTGTCCCCTCCAAGGCTGCAGATGGATGGGCATCAATCAGGCTGCATTCCTGGCAATGGTGGGTGCTGCATTCCTGGTAATAGTGGTGAGCATTTTTTGCGATACAGCACTGCGGCGCTTTAACTGACAATTGCGCGGTCGTGTGACGTTGTACCCAAACAAAATTGACGTCCTTTTTTTCCCACAAATAGAGCTTTCTTTTGGTGGTATTTGATCACCTCTGCGGTTTTTATTTTTTGCGCTATAAACAAAAAAAGAGCGACAATTTTGAGAAATTTTTTTTCTGCTTTAATACATATCCAAAAAATATATAGAAAAAAACAAATGTATTCATCAGTTTAGGCCGATATGTATTCTTCTATATATTTTTGGTAAAAAAAAAAGGCGTGTATTGATTGGTTTGCGCAAAAGTTATCGCATCTACAAATTACAGGATCGATTTAGGGACTTTTATTTTTTTTTTTATTGTTTTTACTAGTATTGGCGGTGATCTGCGATTTTTTTTTTTTTTTTTTATCAGGAATGCGACATTGCAGCGGACAAATCTGACCCCAAATTACACTTTTTGGGGACCAGTGACAATATTACATTGATTTAGTGCTATGAAAATGACACTGGCAAGGAAGGGGTTAACACTAGGGGTTAAGTGTGTTCCCTGGGTGTGTTCTAACTGTAGGGGGGATGGGCTGCCTGAAACATGACAGAGATCGCTGTTTCCGATCACTGGGAACAGTAGATCTCTGACATGTCATCTGGCAGAACGGGGAATCGCCTTGTTTACATAGGCAGTTCCCTATTCTGCCTCTCCCCGCCGCGCTCATGGGCCACCGGCGGACATTGAGTGTACAGGTACGTCAGTTTGCACAGGAGAGCTATTCTGCCGATGTATATCGGAGTGAGAGTGGTTAAAACTTCCCTTATTTACAGACCAAAGTTCATTGCTTTGATCTAAAGAACAAAACGTTACAATGTTTATAGTTAGTTCAGCAGCCGAGGAATGTTGTGAAACTTGGCAGACTGTCTGTTTTTTTTTTTTTTGACAGCTGTCGGCTTGATTCTGCATAGAATCTGGAAAATGCTTTAAGATCGCAAAAGGGGGAGAAAGGATTGTGATCTCGATTCTTAACGATTAATCGCGCAGCTCTATCGTGTGTATTCTTCCTTGAATCCAGTATGAGACTTTAGCTTCCTGTAATAAGGACCGGTCACTGCTGCCCTCTCTCCTTGTGCAGGATGACTGGTCTTTGTCTCCGCCCCCCTCCTGTCGTTTTCTGTAGGCAGCCTGTAGTAGGTGGAGCCTGCTGGGCCCCTCCCACTGTTCTGCTCTCTGCACAAACTATGTATAGCACAGTGATGATGTCACTGCACCTTTTACAGAGTCATTTCTGGGTTGACAAAGGCATTTGGTGCACAAAAAAGGGGATTTTTAACTGTTGATGAATATATTTAAATGGAGGTTTTTCAGCTATAATGATTTTTTTTATTTATATTTTATTGAGGTCTTGTTGTTTCTGTTCCATAGTTAGTATCTCGTATTCTGGAGGCACAGCAGAATATTTCCCAGATTCCGCTCATAGAAGCCAAGATGAGGTTTATTCAGGCGTGGCAGTCTTTGCCGGAGTTTGGCTTGGCCTACTACATTGTCAGGTAAACATTTCCCTATTTGTACTGATTAATGAGCTCCAACCTACAATTCACTGAATGACGAGGATTGTGTATCTGCTCGGATTCCTTTCATTGTCTTATTATCTGAAGTAGAGCAAAGGGCAGCGGTCAGGGGTGTACGCATAGCAGGAATTATACCCCATTCAAGTGCAACTGCCCCGCAAACGCGAACAACACACGCGGTTATTATTATTATTATTTTTATTATAATACAGGATTATTATAGGCTGTTCTAAAAATCAAATGATGAGAAGCTGACTGAGCCGTGCGATGCCAGGCTGGCCAAGAATTTCTATAATCGTCATGCCAAGCTGACCAAGATCTCCCAGGAGCCAATGCAAAACCGGAAATGACACACAGCGCTGCTGCCCCCTAGAGGAGGAAGTGAAATTAGATACAGTAATACCTCGGATTGCGAGTAACGCGGTTTACGAGCGTTTTGCAATACGAGCTAATTTTTTTTTTTTTTAAATCCTGACTCGGTTTGCGAGCGTTGTCTCACAAAATGAATAGGATTCAAGCCTCTGGGGTGTGCAGTACCGCATTTGGCCAGAGATGCGGGGGCGCCAGTGACACTCAGAGCCATTCGGAGACACTCGGAAACACTCTCTGTTCCCGAGTGTCTCCGAGCCTCTCTGAATGCTCTCCGAGTGTTTCCGAATGTCTCCGGCGCCCCCCCCCCCACCTCTGGTTACATGCGGTACTGCATACACTAGCAGTGCCACTGGAATGGATTATCTTTTTTCAATTATTTCCTATGGGGAAACTCACTTTGATATACGAGTGCTTGGGATTACAAGCATTCTTCTGGAATGATTTATGCTCGTAATCCAAGGTACCACTGTATAGGCATGAATCAGGTAAGTGAACAGAAAAAAATAAATAAATTGCCAAAACATCTTAAGGATGCAAATTAGTGCTGCGTGGTGAGGAGTGAAAAATGTGGGTAGAACTCCGCTTTAAATCCTAATGCATGCAAGTATATGTAGCAAGGTCTCCGGCCTTGTCCAGTCTAATGATGACCTCCAAGGCCAAAGATAGCTGACATCCTTTAATATGTAGTGGGTTGTGAGGCATAGTGGGTGCAAAGATGGTGAAAGTCATTGGGCGCCAGACACTTCTTGGATGTAAGTTTACAAGTAAAAGGCACAAGTTTTCTAATGCAGTAATATCCTGTGACATTTTAGTGCATACATATAGTCCACAGTCTCTATAATAGTTTCTAAAAATGGTTTAAGGAGGAAGTCCGCAAAAATTGTTTCAAGGGAAACTGATTAGTTTAGGTGGGGGGGGGAAGGGAAAGGATTGGGATAATCCGCTTCCAGGGCTGCCGTCACAGAGACCATGTCCCCAAAAACTGAAAAGAAAGAAGAAGAGGCGCCTCTGGGTGCAGATTTTTAACAAGTTTAATATACAATGAAATGTATCTTATAATGCAATCACATTTCTTTAGTTAAAAGAAGGCATGGAATAATATCCCAAATACTTGGGGCTGTCCTTGGTGTGGTCGATCCCTTTAACCCATCTGTGTGCGTCCCATGGTGTGGAGCCGTGTTCAGCTAGGTGTTTGTTTAGCCGGCTGTGATGTAGTCTCTCCGCTGGGTCAGCCTTTCTTGCTTCAGGCACCGCTGGATGGTGCTCAGCCGACCGCTGTGGAGTCTATCCTCAACACGAGGCTTGGAACACAGGGAAGTGTCCAGTTCTTGGATGAAAAAAGGTTTTATTTCTTTTGACAGTCCTTTTTGTATTTTTGGGGGAAAGAGGGTTAGGGCCAGGGCACCCTTAAGTAGTTATAGATTCAATTGGCAGACTCCAAGACTTCAATAAGAGGACAGCCATGCAGGGAAAAGCCCCAGCAAGGCGCCACTTCTGCACATGCAGGAATGCGGTCTCCTATGGCAACAGTCCTTTAACAGTTCCTGTTGGAAGGCAACATGGTTTAATATCATATTTCTGGAGTTTTATTTTCTGGTTGATACAGCCAGGTGGCCTAAGTTGGAAGTTGCAAGTTGACCCAGCAGGGTGTTGATTTATGCCCCCTGGCAGGAGAGTAAAGATTGGCTCCAGACCACCTGGTGTAATAAAGATTGAAGTTCTCGAATTAACACGTCTACAAACAAAGCTTCAAAGAGAGCCACTGCCGCCAAGATGACTGATGGGTTGAGCTACAGAAGATCAAAGACCAAGATGTCTTTGACTCAGGGTCGGATATCTGTGATTCATGGACACACTGCCCCAATACAGCATGCTTCCTGGAGGATGGACAGACGTTCTCATCTCTTTTCCATTGGACAGGAGGCTAGATGGGTGTGGTGTATGGGGGGGTCTGAAGCCAGTTTAAAAGTGCACACAGAATGGAAAAATCTCTCTCTTGTCTCATGGCTCTCTTGCCATCGAGCCCAGCTGAAGGATACTGACCACCGAGGATGACCTTACGTAAAGTATCATTGATGTTCTTTTGTTTTATATGGTCTGTAATATTTTCCTTTAGTGTTTTTATGTCAGCGTTCCTATTTTCTTGGGAAATAAATAAGACGGTGTTTTATTAAGCAGTGTGTTTATTTAATAGCTAACCTTATTGTATTGTACCATCACCAGTAACATAACAGAGCTTTAATAGACTAGCTAATTATAGGAATAGACAAGTTAATACATATATGGTATAAATAGAGGGAAACCATAACCACCTACCTGATCTGCTGAACAGGGGTACTAATGAGCTGGGGATATGATGAACAGGGGCTGGAGATTTGCTGAATGAGGGTACTAATAAGCATGGGATCTGCTGAACAGGGGTACTAATGAGCTGGGGATCTGCTAAACAGGAATACTAATGAGCTGGGGATTTGCTGAACAGGGGTACTATTGAGCTGGGGATCTGCTGAATGAGGGTACTAATAAGCTGTAGAACTGCTGAACAGGGGTATTATTGTGTTGGGGATATGCTGAACAGGGGTACCAATAGGCTGGGGATCTGCTGAACAGGGGCACTAATGAGCTGGGGATCTGCTGAACAGGGGTACTAATGAGCTGGGGATCTTCTGAACAGGGGTACTAATGAGCTGGGGATCTTCTGAACAGGGGTATAATAAGCTGGGGATCTTCTGAACGGGGGTACTAATGAGCTGGGGATCTGCTGAATAGGGGTACTAATGAGTTGGGGATCTGTTGAACAGGGGTACTAAGGCGCTTGGGATCTGCTGAACAGGGGTACCAATGAGCTGGGGATCTACTGAATAGGGGTACTAATGAGTTGGGGATCTGTTGAACAGGGGTACTAATGAGCTTGGGATCTGTTGAACAGGGGTATAATGAGCTGGGGATCTGCTGAATAGGGGAACTAATGAGTTGGGGATCTGTTGAATAGGGGTACTAATGAGCTTGGGATCTGCTGAACAGGGGTATAATGAGCTGGGGATCTGCTGAACAGGGGTATTATTGAGCTGGGGATCTGCTGAATAGGGGTACTAATGAGTTGGGGATCTGTTGAACAGGGGTACTAATGAGCTTGGGATCTGCTGAACAGGGGTACTAATGAGCTGGGGATCTGCTGAATAGGGGTACTAATGAGCTGGGGATCTGCTGAATAGGGGTACTAATGAGCTGGGGATCTGCTGAACAGGGGTACTAATGAGCTGGGGATCTTCTGAACAGGGGTACTAATGAGCTGGGGATCTTCTGAACAGGGGTATAATAAGCTGGGGATCTTCTGAACGGGGGTACTAATGAGCTGGGGATCTGCTGAATAGGGGTACTAATGAGTTGGGGATCTGTTGAACAGGGGTACTAAGGCGCTTGGGATCTGCTGAACAGGGGTACCAATGAGCTGGGGATCTACTGAATAGGGGTACTAATGAGTTGGGGATCTGTTGAACAGGGGTACTAATGAGCTTGGGATCTGTTGAACAGGGGTATAATGAGCTGGGGATCTGCTGAATAGGGGAACTAATGAGTTGGGGATCTGTTGAATAGGGGTACTAATGAGCTTGGGATCTGCTGAACAGGGGTATAATGAGCTGGGGATCTGCTGAACAGGGGTATTATTGAGCTGGGGATCTGCTGAATAGGGGTACTAATGAGTTGGGGATCTGTTGAACAGGGGTACTAATGAGCTTGGGATCTGCTGAACAGGGGTACTAATGAGCTGGGGATCTGCTGAATAGGGGTACTAATGAGCTGGGGATCTGCTGAATAGGGGTACTAATGAGCTGGGGATCTGCTGAATAGGGGTACTAATGAGCTTGGGATCTGCTGAACAGGGGTACTAATGAGCTGGGGATCTGCTGAATAGGGGTACTAATGAGTTGGGGTCCTACAGGGTTTGCCAAGCTTCATCAAAGCTTAAAAAAGAAGCATCACAGAAGCATTAAAAACACATTTAAAAAAAAGCATTTTAAAGCGATAGGCGCTTTAATTCATGCTGAGCTTAAAGCGGGTGTATATGAACCCCAACTGTTTTTCTGCTTTTCTGACTTCACTTCTGAGTTTTTTTTTCTTTGGTGAATATTTATCACCTTGTTCCTGTTTTTTATTTATTGTTCTTTTTTCATATGAACTCAGTGAATGAAATCTTTGTCCACCTTTTGCATATTGGAATGTCCAATACAATGCTACAGTTACGGCTTTCTTTCGGTTTTTAGGTCCTGTAGTCATTAGCACATCGTTATCATACACTGTTTGCCTGTTCCAGAAATGGAACGCCGCAGCCTGTGACCGATATAACCCGAGAAATAGCAGGGGTGTCTTTTATAAGGGGAAATTCAGCTGGTGTAAAAAAAAAAAGAACAAAGGCCGAGAAGAAGAGAGGGCTGGAAATAATAGAAGTAGGCTGCTAGAAAAAAAAAAAGCACAAAAAAGGAGAAGGATGTGAAAGTTGCTAAAGGTGTTTGTAAAGTACGAAGGAGGTTACTAAAACGATGATAATAAAAGCTGAAGAAGAGAGAAGAGGACAAAAGGAATTCTGAATAAAAGGAAAGGAGTTGCTTCTGAAGTTTTAGCTGCATTTTATTTTTGTTTCACAGATTTTTTTTTTTTGTCTTTATTTGATGTGCATATAAAGCTAAACTCTAGGCAGATACAAAAGACATCACAAATGTGCTTCTGTAATCATTCAAATATTTTCTTTTCTTAATATTAACAACTTAAGGACCGAGCCTCTTTTTGAGAGCTATTGTTTACGAGTTAAAATCAGTTTGTTTTTGCTAGAAAATTACTTAGAACCCCCCCAAAAAAAAAAAACTTTTCAGACACCCTAGAGAATAAAATGGCGGTCGTTACAATACTTTATGTCACACCGTATTTGCACAGCGCACTTTTTTTGGAAAAAATACACTTTTTTGAATTAAAAAATAAGACAACAGTAAAGTTAGCCCAATTGTTTTGCTATATTGTGAAAGATAATGCTACGCCGAGTAAATTGATACCCAACATGTCATGCTTCAAAATTGCGTCCGCTCGTGGAATGGCGACAAACTTGGCCAGTTTTGAGTTACAGAGGAAGTCTTTTGTGAGAATTATTGCTCTCGCTCCAACAATCGCGACGATTCCTCACATGTGTGATTTGAACACCGTTTTCATATGCGGGCGCGACTTACATATGTGCTTGCTTCTGCGCGTGAGCTTGGCGGGACAGGGCGCTCTCCATTTTTTTAAATATTATTATTATTTATTTTACTTTTTATTTTTTACATCCCTTGTAATTGAAAAAAAAATGACAGGACCTCTTTAATGTGAGATCTGGGGTCAAAAAAGACCTCAGATCTCACATTTACACTTAAATGCAATAAAAAAAATTTTATAAAAATTTTTTTATAAAGTCTTTTTTTTAATTAAAAAAAAAAATTCACCTTTAAGACTATTGGGCGGAAGTGAGGTTAGACGTCGCTTCCGTCATCCAATGGTATGGAGCCGAGTGGGGGTCATCTTTCCCTCACTCTGCTCCATGTCTCAGAGGGGAAAGGACCCGATTGGCTCCGCCACTACCGACGGCTCTGGTAAGCGACGGAGAGCACCGGGGAGTGGCGTGTGGGGGTGGGGCCTTCTCCCACCCCCAATAAAAGGGATCTCATGGCGACCGCCCACTGTTTAAAAAGATACCGGAGTTATGGCAGCTGTCTGCTGCCATAACCCCAGTATGTACCATCAAACAGCCGAAGTACAATGACGGCAGGTGGTCCGCAAGTGGTTAAAGTGATTGTAAACCCATTTGGTTTAGAATAGAAATGAAAGGTAAAACATTGCATAGATATAAAAAATGTAAATGCCTTATTTCACTTTTTATAAGTGATCACATACCCTCTGTTCTCAGCTGCATAAGGAGCTCAGAGAGCTGGGGGAGGAAAAACAGCATTACACTGGTCTTCCCAGTGAACGGCTGTGTGTGTGTGTGTGGGGGGGGGGTCTAATTATTGGAGGAGAGCAGGCTGAGTTCCCAGCATAGCTAGAAAACTGACCACTCTGTGCTTGCATGCCTAGTGTGGTCAATTTGAAATGGGAAAGCAGAGGGACTGGCGGGAACACCAGGGATTTCACATAAAGGAAGCAATACAAAGAGAACAGGAGACTTTCTCATACCAGTACATGGTACAGCAGGCTCATATCAGGAATATGAAATGTTGGGGTAACATATTCTTTAAAGCGTTTGTTACCAAATAGAAAAGATAGTCAGTGGGAGGAATAGAGCCCCATCTTTGGTGTCAGAAGGAGGAATAGTACCCCATTATAGGTGTCATTGGGAGGTAAAATACCCCATTATTGGTGTCAGTGGGAGGAATAATACCCCATTATTGGTGTCAGTGGGAGGAATAGTGCCCCATCTTTGGTGTCAGAAGGAGAAATAGTACCCCATTATTGGTGTCAGCGGGAAGAATAGTACCCCATTATTGGTGTCATTGGAAGGTATAGTGCCCCATCATTGGTGTCAGTGGGAGGAATGGTGCCCTATCATGGTATTAGTGGTTGTAATAGCGCCCCGTCGTTAGTTTTAGTGGGAAGAATAGTGCCCCATTATTGGTGTCAGTGGGAAAGGAATGGTGCCTCATCATTGGTGTCAATAGAAGAATAGTGCCCCAAAGAGCTGGATAAAGGCAAGCAAAGGGCCGCATCTGGTCCACGGGCAGCAGTTCGGAGACTACTGTTCTTGATGAATGCAAAGCTGATTCTGATTGGATAAGGTGGGTCAGTGACGTCATGCCCTCCACCTTGTCCAATCAGAGAACAATTTTACATTCATTGGGAAAAGCATGAATGTGAAAAAAAAATAATACAAATAAAAAAGCAAACAAAATGACACTTTATATTCTTATCAAATAAATATAACACTTTGTATGTTTGCTGCACATTGCAATTTTTTATACTTTGCCAAGACCCACCATTGTCGTTTAGACCCCCAGTAATGACATGTTGCTTGTTCCTGAATCCATACAGCCGTCTTGTCACAACATCATAAAATAAAAATGTGTTGCTGTGTTCTTATGAGTGTTATAAAATGTTTTCCTTTTATAAAGATTTCGGGATCTCAAGAAAGATGAAGTACTTGGAGTTTCCTACAACAGACTCATCAGGATCGATATGACGACTGAAAACCCCATTTGCACCTGGAGGTTCTCCAATATGAAACAATGGAATGTTAACTGGGAAATCCAGCAGGTGGGTTGTTTTATCTCCCCCGCTTCACCTCATTATTCTTTCTGCTTCTTGTGACCACTGATGTGTAGCTCCATTCACACATGATATATATACTGTATACCCCAATGTTAGGTGAACTGCTCTGTTTTGTTTTTTTAAATCACTTCTTTCAAAAAAATGATTACCGAGTGTTTCAATATAAATTACCAAAAAGCAATATAATGTAAACATATATAAAATTAATTAAAAAATGTCCATCATTAGTGTCCATAGAATCATGCAGTGCTTTGTGCTCCTCAATATTCTTCAGCAATCATCTGTGGAAACAAATCACCCGTGTGCCGCCACCTTTAACACAAACCACTCACCTGATCACCATGAGTCTCTACTGATTACTGTACAGTCCCCAACTGACCTCCCATCCTTTGCCCTGCTGACCCCCTGCACACTGCCCTGCTGATTAATGTACAATCCCCTGCTGACCTCCCATCCTTTGCCCTGCTGACCCTCTGTACACTGTCTTGCTGATCCCTGTACACTTCCCTAAAAATCAGTGGCCTCTGTACACTGCCCTACAAACTGCTGACCCTATCCTCTGCCCTTCTGACCCCCTGTACACTGCCCTGCAAACTGCTGACCCTATCCTCTGCCCTTCTGACCCCCTGTACACTGCCCTGCAAACTGCTGACCTTGTCCTCCCGCCATGCTGACCCCCTGTACAATGCCCCGCTGACCTTCCATCCTCTGCCCCCCTGATATTTTTTTACTGCACCCCCACACCAGACAGGCTAGATCTGGCTCTGGATGTAGCTAGGTAAAAATTGACAATACTGTACCTAAACTTTACCTACATTTTTGAAAGGCTGGATACTACAACATAGATTTTGGGCAGTGAAGATGTACTTGTTTAGCCTTACTGCAAGTAATGTCACTTTCCTGAAAAAAAAAGAGAGACTGTGATTAGAATGGTGCCCTTCATTAGAGGTTTCTACTGTGATTAGAATGGTGCCCTTCATTAGAGGTTTCTACTGTGATTAGAATGGTGCCCTTCATTAGAGGTTTCTACTGTGATTAGAATGGTGCCCTTCATTAGAGGTTTCTACTGTGATTAGAATGGTGCCCTTCATTAGAGGTTTCTACTGTGATTAGAATGGTGCCCTTCATTAGAGGTTTCTGAGGCAGATATCAAATTTAGATCTCTTCAAAGGGAAACAGAAATTGTTCATTTTCTGTTTAAATTATAGAATGTATGACATCATACCCATTGTTATTATTAATATATATTAATGTGAGTGTTTTTTTGTTTTTTTGCCTTTCAGGTTACCATTGATTTTGATCCCAATATATCTATCGCCTTTACATGTCAAGCTGCAAGTTGCAAAGTGGTTCATGAGTACATAGGAGGGTACATCTTCCTCTCCACCCGCTCCAAAGACCAGAATGAAACCTTGGATGAAGAACTTTTCCATAAACTTACTGGAGGCCAGAACTGAACCCCCTTTGAACCAAGGAGGTCAAATGTGGGAAACAGAAAGGCCAACGTCATTCCCATCTAATGTTTGCAAGTACAGACTTTGTAATAGGCGGAAGAACATCCTCAAAACACCTTGTACCTGATCACTACACCTACAGCCCAAAAGTTACAGAAAAATAATGTCTCTTCAGATAGACAAATAACTAACAAATACCATTTTTATAGTCTTAACCCCATTTTCCTGATTAGCAGTTGCACAATCTAACTATGACTGCACAGTCCAATAGACACCAGACTTTGACCATACTAGACAGTGGACCTCGTAACCTAACAGACCTTGGTCAGACACATCCAGCCTTTATACCTCAGATCTACAAGTACATGTGAGGACACTTGTGTTAAAAGGATATAGCCTTTACTCATTTACTTTAGCATAGTGCACTGGAGTAGGAGGGCAAGATGTGCTTTTTTTGCTAATAGAAAAAGGTATTTTAAGGCGCTGTAATGTTTGCCTCAGTATGGTCAGGGAATATAGCTAGCATAGTGTAGCTTCACTTATAGGAGCTACACTATGCTAGACCTACTGGTACTTGGTTGTCCCAGGCCTTATATGCAATGCTATGTTTACTGGCCAGGAAGTACACGGGGCTGGGCAAAGTGTGAAAACAGCGTATCTGTGGTACCACGAGTATAGGTGTCCGCAGAGGATGGCTAGAACGGATGCCTTGCTAGGAACATGGTCACTGGAACATGCTAAAGGGCCAGTAAAGGCAGCAGGGAGAGAGGTGGTCAGCATACAGGCAGTAGACGGTCCAGGTAGCCGGCAGAAAGGTGGTTGATAAAAAGGCAAAGGGTCAGTCCAGGCAGCAGACCAATATGTGGTCAGTATGCAGGCAAGGGGTCAGTCTGGGCAGGAAGCACAAACATGGTAGATAAACAGATAAAGGGTCAGTCCAGGCAGACAGATACATGGTCAGTATACAGGTAAGGGTCAGTCCAGGCAGCAGTCAGATACATGGTCAGTTTACAGGTAAAGGGTCTGTCCAGGCAGCAGCCAGACACATGGTCGGTCTATAGGTAAAGAGTCAGTCCAGGCAGCAGTAAGATACATGGTCAATATACAGGCAAAGAGTTGGTCTAGGCGGCAGGCGAGATACATGGTCAGTATACAGGTAAAGGGTCTGTCCAGGCAGCAGCCAGACACATGGTCAGTCTATAGGTAAAGGGTCAGTCCAGGCAGCAGTCAGATACATGGTCAATATACAGGCAAAGAGTTGGTCTAGGCAGCAGGCGAGATACATGGTCAGTATAACCTTTTGAAGGCCATCAAAAGACAATAAATATGGGCAGCCCTATTCAAATTCAAGCCATCAGCTTAAGGTGTATTAAATTGTATAAGTGTTTTTGTACAAGTGTTTTGCTTAAAGTGTATCTGTAGCCAAGACGTATTATATTTATTTTGGATATAGTAGGGAAGGGTTAGATCCTCTTTGATGTCTTCTTGCTGTCTGGATCTTACTACCTGGGATATTCACCTGCCAATGTAATATTGGGGAAATTTACCTTTACTTCTTGTCAGGGCCGTCTTTAACGCAGGGCATACCGGGCAGCTGCCCTGGACCCTATCATTGTTGTGGGGCCCAAAGCAGCTGCCCCCTGAGCCCGCGCTGCCCGCAAATATTTTTCCATGTGTAGCGTGTGTAGCTGATCCCTGCTTGCTTTCCAAGCTACGCTGTGACAGGAGATAGGCAAAGTTGTGGGCTGTATGTGCCGCAAGTCGTGCTTCTCCCTCTGTTAGAACTGGAGCTACTGTGACAGGAAGTGAGACAGAGCGGCTCTGTGTTCCCCCGCTCGCCCCCCCCCCCAGTCAGCAGCGCGGAGATCAAACACACAGACCAGGCTGTGTGTGGATTCTTCTCACCCTTCTCTTGTCAGCAGGAAAGAGATTAATAGCAGGGGCAGGACCGAAGTGGAGAAACTTGCAGAAGAGGACATAGGGTAAGTTGCTGGCAATTAGTGAATGGTGATAATGTGCAGTAACCTCTCTAGAAACCAAACAGTACATGGTATTAATGTGCAGTAAACACGAGCAACCAATCAGGGAATGGTATTAATGTGCAGTAACCTCTCTATCAACTAATCAGGGAATGGTAATAACGTGCAGTGACCTCTCTAGCAACCAATCAGTAAATGGTATTAATGTGCAGTAACTTCTAGCAACCAAATAGTGAATGGTAATCATGCACAGTAACCTCTCTAGCAACTAAATAGTGAATGGTATTAATGTGCAGTAACCTCTAGCAACCAATCAGGGAATGGTAATAATGCATAGTAACCTCTCTAGCAACCAATCAGTAAATTGTATTAATGTGCAGTAACCTCTAGCAACCAAATAGTGAATGGTAATAATGCCTAGTAACCTCTCTAGCAACCAATCACTATATGGTATTATTATGCAGTAACCTCTAGCAACCAATCAGAGAATGGTATTAATGTGCAGTAACCTCTAGCAATCAATCAGGGAATAGTAATAACATGAAGTAACCTCTCTAGCAACCAATCAGTATATGGTATTAATGTGCAGCAACCTCTAGCAAACAACTAGTGAATGGTAATGATGTGCAGTAACCTCTAGCAACCAATGGATGAGCAGTAGTGATGTGCAGTAACCTCTAGAAACCAATCAGTGATTGGCATTGATGTGCAGTAACCTTTAGCAACCAATCGGTAAGTGGTAGAGATGTGCAGTAGCCCATGGCAACCAATCAGTGAGTGTGGACCAGTTCTTTATGTGTACATTAGTAACTTTTTTTTAGATAAAGCCAGCCATAGACAGTTCACATCTCAGCCAGTTCAGCAGGAACTGGCCAAGATTTGAACCATGTATGGGCAGGCTGAATGTACCATCTATCAACTTGGGTACAACCAGCTTGTCATATTTTACATGTGAATATTGCTAGCCGCTAGCAATAATCATGTGTTCTGCCAGTGGGGACACTTCCCCTGCCGGGAGAACACATTGGTTTTGCAGGAGGGAATCCCCTGTCAACACTGTGTTGATGAGGGAATCTAGATATTTTCTTTCCTGCAACCTATGGCTGCAAAAAAAAAAAAAAAATGCTCCCTCTATAGCTGGCTTAAGTCTGTGTGTGTGGGGGGATTCTCATCTTAGACAGTTGTCCCCGAACAGGTGTCCCCATTGGAAGATTCCCCCTTGTTGCTTGGTGGCTGTAAAATTTTGGATTGCCCTTCATTTTTAACTCCAACTAGTACAAATAAAAGAGTACATCTCCCCAATAAAAACCTAGCAGAGGGTCTTAACCCCTACTGGTCTATCCAAAACTAAGAAAAAGCATAGAGATACACACTGAAACCCCCCCCCCCCCCCTTCCTGAAAAAAAAAAGAAAAGAAGTCCTCTTCTGTATATAGTCATTTAACTTTTGGAGACCTTTGTGAAAAAACACAAACCACCACCAATTGTATTTTATTTTTTATTTTTATAAATAACTTATCAGACTTCATGAACCTCACTAAGTGAGAGACATAATGCAAATTTTGGTGAAAATACAAATATTGGGAGCAAAGTCAATTTCTGTATAAAGAAATATGAAATGTATATGTACTTTTTAAATACTGTAATAAAATATTTACAAATGAACTATGAGTGTCATTCTGTGTGCCGTGTGAGATTTGCAGGTGTGCCGTGGGAGTTTTGAAAAATATTGAAAATTGCTAGCGTTTTGAAACCTTGAACATATCGAAAAATTAAATGGTAAATCCATGTCGGAAATTTTTTTTAAAAAGTAACATATATAAAAACGCAATCTCTGTCAGTCTGTCATTCATTGGTTCCTTTTCATAACGTGAGACTTGTTGTGCAAGATCTCGGGAGAACTCGATCGCTCTAATTATATCATAATAACTTTGATGCTTATAAATAAAGTTTGTTCATTGTTGTTGTTCATTGGAGAAATACTTAATCAAGTCTGGAACTCTGAAAGAAGAACTATTAAATGAAAGCAAAGGAAGCGAGCGAAAGTACAAAGAAGATTACAAACGCTTCAATCTGATTTGCTCTCGAAAGCAGGCACATCCGTCACATTAAATTGAAAATGTAATATATATGTAAAAATAAATAAGTTCTTCACCACAAAAATTGTTAAATCTTTTGAAGTGTGCCGTGAAAATTTTTATATCTTTTTAGTGCACACAATAGCTTTTTCAGGAGTTTACAGGCATATGCTCCTATAGATGGGAAAAAAAACCCCCACCAAACTCACGTTTTTGAGAGGAGCTTTCAAAAAGACGCCTAAGTGCCCAAAAACGCTCAAAAAAGAAAACGCTCAAAAATGCACAAAAAAAAAAAAAAGATACAATGAGCTGAGGGGAGTGTTTGTGGGGGAAAAAAAACACTTATGCCCGTACACACGATCGGACATTCCGACAACAAAATCCATCAGATTTTTTCCGACGAATGTTGGCTCAATCTTGTCTTGCATACACAAGGTCACACAAAGTTGGTCGGAAATTCCGAACGTCAAGAACGCGGTGACGTAACAACACGTACGATGAGCTGAGAAAAATGAAGTTCAATAGCCTGTGCGGCTCTTCTGCTCGATTCCGAGCATGCGTGGCACTTTGTGCGTTCGGAATTGTCTACACGCGATCGGAATTTACGCAAACTGATTTTGTTGTCGAAAAATTTTAGATCCAGCTCTCAAACTTTGTGTGTCCGAAATTCCGATGGAAAAAGTCAGATGGAGCCTACACACGGTCAGAATTTCCGACAACGAGCTCCCGTCGCACATTTTCCGTTGGAAAGTCCGATCGTGTGTACGGGGCATTAGGCTCAAAGAAGCTCAAAGAAGTTGGAAGAAGCTCAACAAAAAGCACAAACAAGCACAAGCTTCTTCAAGCTTTTGGGCTCCATGCACACTCGCGTTTTTTGTTTTGTTTTTTGCTCCTAGAAGCTATTAGTATTTTCTTCTGCTCTTAGAAGCTACATAGTGTTATCCTCTGTGTCCATGCACACTACTTTAGGCTATTAGCATTTTTTGAGCTTCAGCTTCAAGGAGTAGAAGAAAAAATGTTTTTGTAGAGTTTCTTGGAGCGTTTTTCTAGCTGAATGCTCCTAGCTGCTCCTAACTGCTTCTAAAATGCTAAGTTTTTTTTTTTAGTTTTTTTTTTTTTTTTTTTTTTTTTTTTCATGTACTGCAAAAAAGCCAATAAAATGTGTTTTCCAGCAGAAAATGTGTTTTCCAGCAGAATATGCTGAATGCTCCTATCTGCTCTTAATTGCTTCTAAATACTACTAAAATGCTAACAGCTTTTTTTTTAGTTTTTTTTTTTTTTTTTTGTTCATGTACTGCAAAAACGCCAATAAAATGCTGATGCTCCTAACTGCTCCTAACTGCTCCTAAAAGCTACTAAAATGCTACTAGAAGCTGGCACAAAAATGCTATTATCAGCATTTTTCACCCAGAATTTTTCTGGCATTTTTTTTTTTTTAGCTTATAGTGTGCTTGGAGCCGCTCAAATGCCGATAAAAGCAGCTTTTCTTTTGAACTGCAGTGTACATAAATCTCTACAAAAAACATTTTTTTTTTCTGCTCCTAGACGCTGAAGCTCAAAAAAATGCTAATAGCCTACAGCAGTGATGGGGAACCTTGACACTCCAGATGTTTTGGAACTACATTTCCCATGATGCTCATGCACTCTGCAGTGTAGTTGAGCAACATGGGAAATGTAGTTCCAAAACATCTGGGGTGCCAAGGTTCGCCATCAATGGTCTACAGTAGTGTGCATGGGCACATAGGATAACACTATTTAACTTCTAGAAGCTTAAAAAAAATGTGGGTGTTCATGGAGCCTTACAGTTTATTCTTCTAAAGAAGCAACCACAGCATGAGTAGAAAAGCCTGTTCCCAGCCAGCATGCTGTGAAAAAGGACCGTTGCTCCCTGTGGGGAAGGACTGTTCTGCCAGCAGAGGTCCGACAAACCCCTTGCTGGGTCAGAACTATAGGCTCTCCAATCCGCAGGGAGTCAAGAGTGGAGGTTCCACCAATCGTACATTGCTGGCTCTATGGTATGACATCAGCCCTGTAAATACAGTACGCAGGCACCCTCAAGAAGAACAAGGGTCTCCAAACTATGATTCATGGGCTACATCCAGCCCACTAAAATATTTTATCTGTCCCACTGCTAGGTTCAGTGGCATCTCCTTAATGTGTGCAGATTGAGGATTAAGGTGTGATCTCTGCTTCAACCCCCTTATGTAATGGGGGGACTCTGATGGGGCGCTGATGTAAGAGAGAATTTGATCTTTAACCTGATGTAAGGAGGACTCTGATGGGGATCCTGAAGTAGAAGGGACTCTGACGGGGACTCTAATGCAAGGGGGACTCTGATGAGGACCCTGGAGTAGGGGGGACTCTGATAGGGACCTTCATGTAAAAAGTACTCTGATGGGGAACCTGATGTAATGGGGGGACTCTAACCGAAGGAGGACTTTGATGAGGACCCTGAAGTAGGGGGGACTCTGATGTGGACCCTGATGTAAGAAGGACTCTGAAAGGGACCCCGAAGTGGGAGGGGGGCTCTGATATGGATGCTGATGTAAGGAGGACTCTGATGTGGACCCTGATGCAATGGAGGACTTTGATGGGGACCCTGAAGCAGGGGGGACTCTGATATGGATGCTGATGTAAGGAGGTCTCTGATGTGGACCCTGATGCAATGGAGGACTTTGATGGGGACCCTGAAGGAGGGGGGGACTCTGATATGGATGCTGATGTAAGGAGGACTCTGATGGGGACCCTAATGTATTGGGGGACTCTAATGTAAGGGGGGCTCTGATGGGGACCCAGAAGTAGGGGGGACCCTGATAGGGACCCTGATGTAAAAAGGACTCTGATGGGAAATCTGAAATAATGGGGGAACATGTAACATAAGGGAGACTTTGATGGGGACCCAGAAGTAGGGAGGACTCTGACAGGGACCCTGATATAAAAAAAGGACTCTAATGGGGACCCTTAAGTAGGGGGGACTCTGATAGGGACCCTGTTGTAAGAAAGACTCTGAAGGGGAGCCTGAAGTAGGGGGGATTCTGTTGCTTTAATATAGGCTTCTTAGCTGAAACGCGTCAGCATAACCTTTAGCCGTGTACCAATGTAACCAAATAAAGGACTTTTATTCAAGAGCATCCGAGTCGCCAGCCATTTTCTGATTCAAGTACTGCATTTTGGGGCCTGAACGCCCTGGCTAGAGCACCGGATCGCAGTTCATAGATCATCATATTGGCAGTGGAGCTGGGGTATCTTTTTGCTACTCTGTTGGGGACCCTGAAGAAGGGGGGACCCTGATGTAATAAGGACTCTGATGCATGTGCTGGGCCACCTGGCGTTGTTTCTGTGCCTTAAAATAATAGATTGTATAAAAAAAAGAAAAAAAAGATGAACTCTGATGTGTACCCTAAGTAGGGGGAACTCTGATATGGACCCTGATGTAAGGAGGACCCTGATGGGAGACTCTAACATAAGGGGGACTTTGATGGGGACCCTGAAGTAGGGGGGACTCTGATATGGACGCAAATGTAAGGAGGACTCTGATGGGGATCCTGATGTAATGGGAGACTCTAACATAAGGGGGACTTTGATAGGGACCCTGAAGTAGGGGGGACTCTGATATGGATGCAAATGTAAGGAGGACTCTGATGGAGACCCTGAAGTAATTAGGGACTCTGATGGAGACCCTGAAGTAAGGGGACTTTGATAGGGACCCTGATGTAAGGAGGACTCTGATGGGGACCCTGATGTAAGAAGGACTCTGATGGGGACCTTGATAGAAGGGGGGCTCTGATGGAGATTTTTTTTCAGCATGCGAGTGTTTGTAAAATACACAATGTCACCATTGTACTGAAAACTTTGGAGACCCCTGAAGTAGGGCATCAATCTTCTGCCACAGCCCAAGGAAGCCCTAGCAGCCTCTGGAACCCCGGCTGAGAAAGGCCGATACATAGAAAACTCAGACCTGGGCTGGGATGAAGATCTCTTCCCACCTCTTCTATTGGGAAAGATTTTTTTCCCGGTGATATGTAGCCAAACAAGATTTTCGTTTAAGTCAGCATAGTAGAGATAAAGATCCCATGATATTTATTGGTGGTAACAACCCGTGCAATCCATACATACAAAGACACCAAAACAAATAAGTTCAGAAATGAAGTTCTGTGTAATAAAATGAGATGACACAGGGAAAAAGTATTGAACACGATAACTGAAATGTATTTAATACTTGGTACAAAATCCTTTGTTGGTAATGAGAGCTCCAAGACACCTCCTGTATGGAGAAACTAGTCCCATGTGTTGCTCAGGTGTGATTTTGGCCCATTCTTCCACATAGTCTTCAAGTCTTGAAGGTTCCGTGGACCTCCTCTATGAACTCCGATCTTTAGTTCTTTCCATAGATTTTCTATTGGGTTCATGTCAGGTACCCGTAGGTACCTGACACAATGCCACGTCATAAAGGGGACATACAAGTACGCCCATTTGCGCAGCGGTGCCATTGTGCCGACGTATATCGTTGCGTGCTGGTCAACAAGCGGTTAGTGAATGTAAAAAAATAGCAACAACAGTAGCAGTTACACTCACATGTGGACGTGCCTGGCCTGGCACTATAATGTAATCAGCATGTGCGAGTCGGCTAATCCCTTGGGGATGACGTTCGTTCCGCATCTCTCTCCCTGGAGGGCAAAGCCTTGTGTGGGATATCAGATTAGGACCCGGAAGTAGCGGATCCTCCTCTTCGACATATGTTTGGCCGTGATTGACGTCTTCAGGAAGGAACGTCACACCGCTCCCAGCTTGCTTTTAAATGAATAGAAAGGATGCTATTGGTGGGACTCCTGGAAATATGGAAAAAGACAAAAATGTGATGCAAAATCTACTTCTTCGGGATGCCGATTCGCACACACTGCCCGCACCATACATAGAAAGCCAACCATAAAACACAATCAATTTACATAATTGTGTATGCAGCAATTGATCGCATAATAAAATGATGAAAATTAAAGAAGTTGAATAAGTCACATCTGAAACAAAATATATTCATATTGCCATACAAAAGAATGAAGGTAATTCTCAAGATAGCACCATCTAGTGGTGAATATCTATATAGCCTAGAATGTAAAAGGCATACAGTACATCCCTAATTTAATAAGATGTAATTAAAAATTATAATAATAATAATTGTGTGTAAATGAATAAAGAATTTTATTAAAAAATTATATATATATATATATATATATATACATATATATATATATATATATATATATATATATATATATATATATATATATATATATATGTTTATAATTAAAAAAAGATTAAAAAGGGGGAAATAGAAAGCCCTAACATATTGCGGAAATCTACCCTAATTCTCTAGTACAACCAATTATAATAGATGGCCTAGATTGGTCAGCAATCAATAGTCGGTTAAAAAACATATTTAATCCCATAGGCTGGAGTGATTGAAGTCTATATATCCATTGTGTCTCCATCTGGGACACCTTAATCATATCTGTGCCTCTCCAATGTTGGCGAACCCTATCAATACCCCAGAACCTAAGTAGGGAGGGGTCTTTGTTGTGTACCAACCTGAAATGGTTGGACACGCTATGGTATTTAAACTCGTTTTTTTATTTTAATTAGGACGTCACTTCCTGAAGATGCCAATCATGGCCAAACATATGTCGAAGCGAAGGATCCGCTACTTCCGGGTCCTAATCTGATATCCCACACAAGGCTTTGCCATCCGGAGAGAGACATGGAATGCACACCATCCCCAAGGGACTAGCCGACTCACACATGCTGATTACACCTAGTGCCAGGCCAGGCACTTCAACATGTGAGTGTAATTGCTACTGCTGTTGCTATTTTTTAACGTTCATTAAAATACTACACTATGAGACTTTTACCCGTGTCTCCTGTGGAGTCATTTTTCACATCCTAGTTTCATCTCGAGGGGCCAGTGGAGTGGAATTGTGCTGATAGTGGAATCAATTTGGTATTCCAAAAGCGCTTTTTTGACCGTCCTGTAAAAAGGGGTCAAACATCTCTGGTGAGTGGCCACCTTCCCATTGAGGACTCGTGGTGGAAGAATTAGAAGTTTTATCTCAGAGCGTTCTACTTTGGTGTTGGGATTTTATCACTTATGGACTTTTAGCTTGCTACTTATATATTTCTGTGTCATTTATTAATGTTGGATGATTATGACATTGTATTCACTACATTTTTTTCACAGCCATTCGTGGCTTTCACTGAACATTTTTAGTGCCTCATCCTTTAATTATATACCCGCAACCTTGGTGATTCGTTCGCTTTAAAGGGGCAGCTTATTGTTTTTTGTTTATATACCCCCTTATGCTGTATACACACGGTCAGACTTTTCAGCAACAAAAGTCTGACGGTCTGTCCGACAGACTTTCGACAGACTTTTGGCGGATTTCTGACGGACTTTCTAATGAACGGACTTGCCTACATACGATCACACAAAAGTCCGACGGATTCGTACGTGATGACGTACACAGTACTAAAATAAGGAAGTTGATAGCCAGTAGCCAATAGCTGCCCTAGCGTCGGTTTTTGTCCGTCGGATTTGCATACAGACGAGCGGATTTCTGGGTCCGGCGGAGTTACGATGTAAAGATTTGAAGCATGTTCCAAATCTAAAGTTCGTCAGATTTGCGACTGGAAAAGTCCGCTGAAGGTCCGATGAAGCCCACACGCGATCAGATTGTCCGCCGGACTCGGTCCGTCGGACCAGTCCGGTCGAAAAGTCCGACCGTGTGTACGCTGCATTAGAGCGCCATTCATTGGTTTACAATTTTTTATATGATGTGTATTATGGTCTCCAAAGAGTTCCATTTTGATCTCATTTGACCTGACTATATTCTCCCAGTATTTCACAGGCTTGTCTAAATGTTGTGCCGCAAACTTTAAACAAGCTTCAACATGTTTTTTTCTTCAGCAATGGAGTCTTGCATGGTAAACGTGGATACAGGTCATGGCGTGCATTACTTATTGTTTTCTTTGAAACAATTGTACCTGCTAATTCCAGGTCTTTCTGAAGCTCTCCACAAGTGGTCCTTGGCTTTTGGACAACTCTTCTGATAATTCTCTTCACTCCTCTGTTAGAAATCTTGCGAGGAGCACCTGGTCGTGGCCAGTTTATGATGAAATGATGTTCTTTCTACTTACAGATTATGGCCCCCAACAGTGCTCACTGGAACATTCAGAAGTTTAGAAATCCTTCTCTAACCAATGCCATCAGTATGTTTTGCAACAAAAAAGATGCAAAGGTCTTGAGAGAGATGTTTCTTGTGTGACACCTTGGTAATGAGACCCTTTTCATAGGCCATCAGTTGAGACTGAACCAGTTGATATTAATTTGCACTGACAAGGGGCAGGATTGGTTTCTAATTACTGATAGATTTCAGCTGGTGTCTTGGCTTTCTATGCGTTTTTGCACCTCCCTTTCTTCATGTGTTTAATGCGATCGGGTCAATTCACTACGAATTAAATAACAGGCAAAAAAAAAGGTAAAATAACGATTGCGGTAAATCAGTTTTTAAAGTGCAATTCACTAATGCCGCGTACACACGGTCGGACTTTTCGTCTACAAAAGTCCAACGGACGCTGACGGACTAAAGCTGGCTGGTAATCCGATCGTGTGTGGACTTCTCCGGACTTTCAACATACTTTTTTAGCCTCAAATCCGACGTACTTTAGATTTGAAACATGCTTCAAATCTTTACTTCGTAACTACGACGGACCCCGAAATCCGCTCGTCTGTGTGCTAGTCCGACGGACAAAAAGCCACGCTAGGGCACCTATTGGCTACTGGCTATGAACTTCCTTATTTTAGTCCGGTGTACGTCATCACGTAAGAATTCGACGGACTTTTGTGTGATCGTGTGTAGGCAAGTCTGTTCGTTAGAAAGTCCGCCGCAAGTCCGTCGAAAGTCCGCCGAAAGTCTGCCGGAAGTCTGTCGGACAGGCTGTCTGACTTTTGTAGACGAAAAGTCCGACCGTGTGTACGCGGCATAAGAATTTTTCGTTAAATACCAATGCAGTGTTTGTTCTATTTACAATCACTGCATTATTTAATGCGATCGTTTATCGCAGTGAGCTGGTTGCTAAGGAGCGTCCGGAAAGCCGGCCGCTGCGTCCTTAACAATGGTACCCACTGATAGCTGAATGTAAAAAAAAAATTATGAAAAAAAAAACAGCCTGGGGTCCTCCCCCCCAATGCATACCAGGCCCTACGGGTCTAGTATGGATTTTAAGGGGAACCCCACGCCATTTAATTTTTAAAATGGCGTGGGGTCCCCCCAAAATCCATGCCAGACCCTTATCCGAGCATGCAGCCCAGCATGTCAGGAAAGGGGGGATGAGCGAGCGCCCCCCCCCCACCTCCTGAACCTTACCAGGCCACATGCCCTCAACATGGGGGTGCTCTGGGGAGGCCTTTGCCCCCCCAAACCACCTTGTACAAAAGTTTTTGACAATTTCTTTATTAAAAAAAAAAACTGTTCCATGATGTAGTTCCATCGTCAATCACGACGCCTGCCGCCACCGCCAAACCCGAAAAAAGAAAAGGCCCCACTCGCAACGAACGCTTCCATGGTCTGCCTGTTCCACAGCTTGACAGTTCCTAAATAGGTAAGGGGCGGGGCTGCCTGATGATGTCACCTTGCAGCCCTGTCTCCTTGTAACATCACCGTCCCAGTATGCATCGGTCAGTAATGTCACATGGGCCGGGGCTGCCAGGTGATGTCATTAGGTGGCCCCGCCCCTTACCTATTTAACCACTTCAATACCAGGCACTTAGACACCTTCCCGCCCAGGCCAATTTTCAGCTTTCAGCGCTGTCGCAATTTGAATGACAATTGCGCGGTCATGCTACACTGTACCCAAACAATTTTTTTATCATTTTGTTCCCACAAATAGAGCTTTCTTTTGGTGGTATTTGATCACCTCTGCGGTTTTTATTTTTTGCGCAACAAATAAAAAAAGACCGAAAATTTTGAAAAAAAACAAGTTTTTCTTTGTTTCTGTTAAAACTTTTTGTAAATAAGTAAGTTTTCTTCTTCAATGACGGGCACTGATATGGCTGCACTGATGGGCACTGATACGGCGGCACTGATGGGCACCGATGAGGTGGCACCAATGAGATGGCACTGATGAGGTGGCACTGATGGGCACTGATGATGGGCACTGATAGGCGGCACTGATGGGCACTGATAGGTGGCACTGATGGGCACTGATAGGTGGCACTGGTATGTGGCACTGATGGGCACTCATAGGTGGCACCGATGGGCACTCATAGGCGGCACTGATGGGCACTCATAGGTGGCATTGATGGGCACTCGTAAGTGGCATTGATGGTTACTTATGGGTGGCACTGATAATTGGTACAGATGGGCACAGATGGGCACTGATAGGTGGGCACTGATGGGCACGGATGGGCACTGACAGGTGGCACTGATGGACACTGATGGGTGGCACTGATGACACTGGTTGTTTGCAGTGATGCCCCTAAGGGTGGCATTGCTGGGCATCACTGCAACATAATGGTGCCAATCAGTGCCCATTTGTGGGCACTGATTGGCACAGATTGGACACTGACTGGGCACACTGGGCACATGTGGATGGCCAGCTGGCACTGCATGGATGATCTGACAAGAGCACAATCAGACCAGTAGCAAATGCCCTTTACAGGCAGGGACCGTAGGCCCCTTTGGTAGTGTAGCAAAAAGTCCTAGTGCCCAGCTGTCCTCTTCCTGTGGCTACTGGTCCTAGCACCACTTCTTCAGGCACTGCCAGCCCACCTGGCTGCAGCTGCCCCTTTCACTAGCCCTCCTAGCTAAGACTCCACAGTCCTGCCAAACTGACTCTGCATCCATCCCAGACCGCTTGCACCCAGTCCCTCCATGCATGCCTCTCAGTCCTCTGACTGTAATACTCACCAGCCCACCTGGCTTTCTTCCTCCCTGGAGATTCGCCCGGTAGTGTTCTCCTGCTGTTCTTCACTTGCTCCATGCCTCCAGTCAGGACACCTCTGTGTGTCACGAAGAAGGTCCCTTCTGCACCCGAACTCAGGCTCAAGGTGACCCCCCCCCAGACTAGGGGCTTCCCCTAAAGGGCCACCGACAGCCTAACACTCCATTTCCAGCTTCCACCTGAACTCCACTGCCCCAGCTGGGCTGACTCTGAGTATTTGAGGCGGCCTGTCCCCTGCCAACCCATCTGTTTGGGGTTGGTCAGGGCCCTCATGAAAACTCCAGGCAGCTCCTCCTCACCTCCACTTCCATTCTTCTAGAATCTTCTACCAGTTTCTAGAAGAAGGGGGAGGTCTCAGAGATGCTGCCTGTGAGTCATCCAGCCCTCCATGGGTCACACCCCTGACCCAGAAAAACACACAGGCTTGGCTGCCAGCCAAGCCTGAACAATTTACCTACTGTAACGCAAAATACTATTCTATATATATATATATATATATATATATATATATATATATATATAGTATATGCACTGTATGTATATATATATATACACTGTGTATATACTGTATATATATATATATATATATATATATATATATATATATATATATATATATATATATATATATATATATATATATATATTCAATATATATTATGAAAAAAAATGTTATACAAAAGGATAAGGAAAATGGTATACCTAGAACATTATATATATAGTGCCAACAGTTTGCGCAATACAATACAAGACGGTTAGGAGGGCCCCTCTCATAGGAGCTTGCAATCTCATTCTTTTATTTACAATGTTTTACAGCTTGCTGTCCATGCTGTTGTAAGTGGGTTCCCTGAGACTGCAAACTTATTTCAAGTTTTCCTCCAGGGTAAAAACGCTGAGAAAGGATAAATGAATACATAATTGCTTTAACTATTCAAAAGACATTGATGAAATAAGTTGTACAATCTCCGATCTTACAAGATGTTTACTTAGGAATTGACTGGAACTTTACCATTTTAACATAGTATTATATATCACATCAGCAGCCCATGAGGAATACCCTTCTATCTCTCCTAATCTAATATAAATCCTGCCATCCTGGGATTTCTGCTTGTTTAGCTCACCCTGACCATCTTGTTCAATGTCTCTGGGTGCACCTGGCTCTGCAACCTGAACAGAAATCTTAGGCTGGAGACACCAAGGCCTGGTACGGTTTCCTGCATGTGTTTCATGTCAGGCTCTTCTTATCTGCCCTGTCAGTCAGGAATCCTTGGCTCATCCTTAACATTCCACAGACTCAGCTTCCTTTTAATGTACAGGCCACAGGTCATCAATTCATAATGACGCTGCAACAGCCAAACACCTTGCGAACAGACAGGAGGTACAGTTTATTTGGCCTGGAAAGACCCTTTAAATGTTTTGCAGGTTTGTATTCAGGAACAGTACACTACTCGCTTAGTAATATCAGAAACATCTTTTCTACTGAAAGCATCGATGTAGCCACCAGTATAGAATTCTTAATAAGAAGAAACCCAAATGATGGAATAGTAATTTAACAGAATAGTTCAGCCATTTTCAACCAGGGTTCCTCCAGAGGTTGTTAGGGGTTCCTGGAGCTGTGGCTGATTGACCTCCATTTTGATGGTGCCTGCATAGTTTCAGGGCCAACGCTATATGGCAGATCCTATATGCTAGATGCCTGTAAGGTTGACATTCTGACCACCACTGTAGAAGGGGTATTCTTGCCACTGAACACCAATGGAAGGGTCATTACGCCCAATGACTGCCAATGAATTGATTATAGCTAGGGTTCCCCAAGACCTTAAAATTATTTCAAGGGTTCCTCTGCAGCAAAATGGTTGAGAAAGGCTAGAATAGGTAATCAGATGATTAATTAGACAGAATGTAAGGCCTAGTTTACACTTGTGGTCAGGGCAGAAAAATAAAGGTGGTTGAGCTGAGGTGGTATCACCCCTTGAATGCCCCCCTAAACTTTACACAGCATCCCATGGGTATGGCAAAAAGTGTGAACCTCCATCACATACAGCAAGGAGTACCACCTCCAAATATGACCCAGTCGAGTAAACATAGCTCCCAACTGTCCCTGATTTCGAGGGACTGTCCCTGATTTGGAGCAATGTCCCTCTGTCCCTCATTCCTCCTCATTTGTCCCTCATTTTGGTCTGATCTATATAGTTGTATATAAAATGCACTTTTTATCTATCAAAAAGTGTTTCCCAGTGCTAAACCTTTCATCTGATTTCTAAATTGCTGCATTTGTAAATTCCAAAAGCCAATATAAAGGAATAGTAGTGGTAAAAAAAAAAAAAAGCATTTGTGGGTTTAACCAATCTTGTTTTTTGTACAATTCTCCTTTAAGGGGGCGTGGCAACGGGTGTGTCCTATGCCTGCATACTTTTGCTGGTAGGTGTCCCTCATTCCCATCTCAAAAAGTTGGGAGGTGTGACTAAATGTGGCCACTCCTCAACCACATGCAATGTACGTGGCTTCAGCACAATGGTGTGGGCTTTTCAGAGTTAAAACTGGCAGTGAAAAGACAACATATCACCTCCCCGCCGACTGTCAACGGCCCTCTAAAAAGTCATCCACCCTAGATCGCTCCTCAGGGTAAACGAGCCAGAAATGTAACCTACAGCATACTAAACAAGTGCAAAATTAGAAGCAATAATGCAAAAGAGGATCAGGATGGCAAAACAAAAAAAACAAGCATGCACCACAGAATAAAGAAAGTTGCACAAACATAGAGAAGCCCATAGCAAAAAGAGAAATAGGCGTAGGGCTGGCATGACAGGGTAGCAATGCAATTAGGACAGAAGTGGTTAACCCAGTGTTTTGAGTTGGTCAGTTTGGTGGGGGTGGCCAGGAGGGGTTTTGCAGGTTAGAAAGGGAGGTGCCAAGTGTCCGGTGGTCAGTTGGAGGTCATTGGACGAAGAATCAGCTTCCCACCATCCTGTCCCTTTTTTGTGGAATGGCCGTCCGGGAGTGAATATTTTAGTGGTGTGGCAGTTGGGATCTTTGGAGGCCTTCTAAATTAATACCGATATGGCATAATGGGGAACCATCTATGGTATGGGGTCCTCGGTAAGATGCCAGTTAACCAAGGTTTATCTGGGCATTTTGGATATGGGTATCAGCGTTGAAAGGTGGAGAGTTGGTATCATCCTCGAGTCAGTGTGTTGCGACTGGGGACCTTGTGTGGTCACGCTGATATTAAATTGATTTGGGGTCTTTTCAGTGCCTTCAAAGATCAGCAACCTGGTTAAGATCTAACTGTGAGATTATTGTTTGTAAATAAAATGTTTATAGTTATCTGTTAATAAATGACCGGTACGGCCAATTTTACTCCAAAAAAGTGTCGTCTGGTTATTTAATTTGGCATACAATATGTATGGTAGGTGTAGGGGGTCAATGGTCAGTTTGCATCTGTCTTATCATAGTCATGACTCTTGATAGCAATGTCTTGGGAATGTGGCAGCCTGTAGGGGGGCCCCCTAGTGTCCAGGTTGTTAGTCCAGTTCCCAGGCCTACAGGAGGCCAACAGCATTGCATGGATAGCACTCTGAAGCACCACTTCACCCCACCAGTTTCCACTGTAGTCTCTTGATGTTACTTTTTGCAGCCCCTAGGCCTGGATAGTATGCGTATATAATTTCTTGCCAAAACCATATATACTAAAGGGGATCCAAACTAAATTATCATCGGTCAGGTCCACAGATGGGGCTTGTGACCAGGCGTATTGGCTGGTGCTCTGGGGAGGTCTAACCTGTCACCTTTCTGACTGACCCTGATTGATCACCACCACTCCCATCCCATAACCAGCTGCTAACGGGGTTTTCCCAGGTATAGGCTGGACATGAATGCATGACAGTTCCATATTCTTCATTCGGAATGACATAGGGCTTTACTTCTGTCCCTAAATGCTGCAGGTTTTAAGAAATTGTACCCACTTTACATGCTGCTCATTACACTAAGGTTTACCAAAGGCAAATTGTTTTCCTTAACTTGTTTACTGAACACTGTTTTTTGTAACAAGTAAAGGTATGGTATACATCTCAGATCAACATCCTATATATGCATTACAGTTCCTTCATAAACATCTGGTACCATCAGTCCCAAATAGCTGGATAAAGTCCATAACTATGGAAAAGCTACCAATCTAAAACTTGTTCAATTCATGGGTGTTAATAAATAGGTTGATATGCCCTAATGTAACAAAAGTCATGGTTGTGGTCTCTTCTCTTCAGACCATGGACATTGCTACCTGGGCCCCTATGATGAGGTCCACAATACTCCTCCATCTATTTATTTACCAGGACCGAAATCTCCCTTCTCTAATGGTCCTCCTACTCAGGAGCGGCCCGTCCATTAAGGGTGCATGGGCGCCGCCTCCCCTATCCATGCTGCCGCCACCCCCTATTCACGCATCTGGCCCCTTTCAGGACATCGGGCACAGTCTAGTCCTCCTAGACTCCACCCTCAACTTCTGGAAGCTTCTCCAAGGTTCTAGAAAGCAGGAGGCGTCACTAGAAGTGCTGCTTGCTGAGTCATACAGCCTTCCTGAGTCACTCAGCCCTGACCCAGATTCAACCCAGGCCTGGCTCTCAGCCAGGTCCAATTTTCCTACACTAACAACTAACTACATCTAGCACACTAGAGGGTGCTAAGCTCCCTTCCCTGAGACTATGAACCTTGGTCAGTTATTCACAGGCTGCAAAAAGCAAGCAGACAGTGTTGGGCATTCATATTACAAGGCCCAGCATGTTACATAGTTACATAGTTACATAGTAGGTGAGGTTGAAAAAAGACACAAGTCCATCAAGTTCAAACTATGTGTGTGATTATATGTCAGTATTACATTGTATATTCCTGTATGTTGCGGTCGTTCAGGTGCTTATCTTATGCCGCGTACGCACAACCGTTTTTTCCATCAGAATAAACTCTGACGGTTTTTCCGACTGTGTTCCGCTAAAACGGACTAGCCTACACAGGATCACATCAAAGTCCGATCGTTTAGAACGTAATGACTTACGACGGGAGTAGAAAAAGGAAGGGCAATAGCCAGTAGCCAATAGCTGCCCTTGCATCATTTTTGGTCCGTCGGAATAGCATACAGATGAACGGTTTTCCCGATAGGAATTGATTCCATCGGAAAGATTTAAAACATGTTCTATTTCTAGGTCCGTCAGAATTTTCTAAAGAAAAAGTCAGATGAAGCCCACACACGATCGGAATATACGATGGAATGATTCCGTCTGACCTTTTTTGCTGGAAAGTCCGGTTGTGTGTATGCGGCATAATAGTTTTTTTAAACTATCGATGCTCCCCACTGAGACCACCGCCTGTGGAAGGGAATTCCACATCCTTGCCGCTCTTACAGTAAAGAACCCTATACATAGTTTAAGGTTAAACCTTTTTTCTTCTAATTTTAATGAATGGCCACGTGTCTTGTTATACTCCTTTCCGAAAAAGTTTTATCCCTATTGTGGGGTCACCAGTATGGTATTTATAAACTATCCCCTCTCAAGTGTTTCTTCTCCAGAGAGAATAAGTTCAGTGCTCGCAACCTTTCCTTATACCTAATATCCTTAAGTCCCTTTATTAGCTTAGTTGCCCTTCTTTGTACTCGCTCCATTTCCAGTACATCCTTCCTGAGGACTGGTGCCCAGAACTGGACAGCATACTCCAGGTGCGGCCGGACCAGAGTCTTATAGAGCGGGAAAATTATCGTTTTATCTCTGGAGTTGATCCCCTTTTTAATGCATGCCAATATTCTGTTTGCTTTGTTAGCAGCAGCTTGCCATTGCATGTCATTGCTGAGCCTGTCATCTACTAGGACTCCCAGGTCCTTTTCCACCCTAGATTTCCCCAGAGGTTCTCCCCCCAGTGTATAGATTGCATTCATATTTTTACCACCCAAATGCATTATTTTATATTTTTCTATATTAGATCTCATTTGCCATGTAGTTGCCCACCCAATTAATTTGTTCAGATCTTTTTGCAAGGTTTCCACATCCTGCTGGGAAGTTATTGCCCTGCTTAGCTTAGTATCGTCTGCAAATACAGAGATTGAACTGTTTACCCCATCCTCCAGGTCATTTATTAATAAAATAAATAGGATTGGTCCCAGCACAGAACCCTTGGGGACCCCATTACCCACATCTGACAATTCAGAGTACTACCCATCTATCACCACCCTCTGAACTTGCGCTTGTAGCCAGTTTTCAATCCATGTACTCACCCTATGGTCCATGCCAACGGACCTTATTTGGTACAGTAAATGTTTATGGGGAACTGTGTCAAATGCTTTTGTAAAATCCAGATACACCACATCTACGGGCCTTCCTTTATCTAGATGGCAACTCGCCTCCTCAAAGAAGGTTAATAGATTGGTTTGGCAAGAACGATTCTTCATGAATCCATGCTGATTACTGCTAATGATACCGTTCTCGTTACTAAAATCTTGTATATAGTCCCTTTTCATCCCCTCCAAGAGCTTGCATACTATTGATGTTAGGCTAACTGGTCTGTAATTCCCAGGGATGTATTTTGGGCCCTTTTTAAATATTGGTGCTTCATTGGCTTTTCTCCAATCACCTGGTACCATTCCAGTCAGTAGACTGTCAGTAAAACTTACTGGTAAAAATTACCAGTAAAAATTACTGGTAAAAATTACAATGGTCTGGCAATTTCTTGACTGAGTTCCCTATATACCCTCGGATGCAAGCCATCTGGTCCCGGTGATTTATTAATGTTAAGTTTCCAAAGTCTAATTTTAATTCTGTCCTCTGTTAACCATGGAGGTGCTTCCTAGGGGAGGATAAACACTGCAGTTCTGGTTACTGAAGCCCCCCGATACCCTCGTGAAGACTGAGGAGAAGAATAAATTCAATACCTTCGCCATCTCCCCATCCTTTGTAACCAGATGTCCTTCCTCAGTCTTTATGGGGCCAATATGGTCTCTCCTCCCTTTTTTACTGTTTACATACTTAAAGAATTTCTTGAAAATTTTTTTGCTCTCCTCCGCTATGTGTCTTTCGCCCTAATTGCACCCTTACATTTCTTCTTGCATTCTTTATAAAGTCTGAATGCTGATGATGATCCCTCAACCTTGTATTTTTTGAAGGCTTTCTCCTTTGCTTTTTTATGCATTTTTACATTGGAGTTAAGCCATCCAGGACTCTTGTTCGCTTTTTTAAATTTATTATCCAATGGGATGCATTGGCTAATGCCCTTTTATTAATATGCTCTTAAAGCCAACCCATCCCTCCTCCGTGTTCTTTGTTCCTAAGATTTTATCCCAATTCATGTCTTCTAACAAGGTTCGTAGTTTAGGGAAGTTGGCTCTTTTGAAATTCAGTGTCTTTGTATTCCCCTTATGTTTCCTATTTGTGTGATTTATACTGACCTGTGATCGCTGTTTCCTAAATTGGCCTGTATTTCCACATCCGTGATCAGGTCTGTATTGTTGGTAATCAGTAGATCCAGTAACGCTTTATTTCTAGTTGGTGCGTCTACTATCTGAACCATGAAATTGTCCTGAAAGAAATGTAGGAACTGGCGAGCCATAGACGAATGCACGGTTCCCTCCGCCCTGTCTATGTCTGGATAATAATAATTAAAATCCCCCATTATGATAACACCTCCCATCCTTGCTGCTAATCCAACTTGTGATAGGAGATCCATCTCCCCCTCCTCCCTCAGGTTAGGGAGCCTATAGCATACTCCCAGTATTATTTTCCCCTTAGCTTCATCCCTTGGGAGCTCTACCCATAAGGATTCCACCTCCTCCCTAGCTCCCTTAGTGATGTCATCTCTCACATTCACTTGTACATTATTTTTGATATATAGGCATACCCCTCCCCCTTTTTTACCCTCTCTATCCCTGCGATGAAGGGTATACCCTTGAATGGTTGCCAGCCAATCATGAGAGCTGTTGAACCAGGTCTCTGAAATTTGCACAAAATTCAAATCCTCCTCGTACAACAGTATCTCTAGTTCACCCATCTTGTCTGTCAGGCTCCTGGCATTGGTGAACATGCCACATAGTTTAGATCGACCGCATACTATCCTCTTATTGAGTGTTCCGAGATTGGGTGTTTTCCGAGATTGCTTTTTTGATTGTCATTAATGGCCCTTCCTATTTAATGTTTAATTGAAAAATACAGAGTTTTTAAAAATTAAAAAAAACACAAAGTTTATAAAATGGAAATTAAAACTGTCCAGAAAGCACTATACCTTTCTTTTAAATACGTTCACAACAAAATTGTGGAGGAGAACATTTTTTGAGTAATGAGCTACATATGTGGTTGATTGCACCTGATGTCCACCTCTGTTTTTTTAGGCAGCATTAGTAAGTGATTTATTCAGTGTAGCTCTTCCTTTAAGTAATGGCTATCTTGTTCAGCTACCACTCCCGCCTTGCTAAGTGTGTTACTAATCATTAATCATCTCCATGGACAACAATGTAATTTATGGGGAAACACATAGCTGTACATTAAGATTTCATGTAGAATATGAAAGATCAGTGTTCTAGGATGCAGCTGCAACATAATTATTTTTAATTTTAACCCTAGCAATAATTTTTTTCCTAGGTAGGTAAATGTTTTATGTTCTTTTTCAACATTCTCAAAAAAATTGCATGAAATAAAGACATTAAATACACTGACATCTCAGGCATATGAGGCAAGACTATGTAAAGCTGGCCCTACTCAGAACAGTCTAATTGTACATTTTCTGTACGGTCTTGATTTGATTTTTAAATGAAATCAAGACTGTACAACTATGTAATGTAATGCAGCTTTTCTCAACCTTTTCGACACAGAGGAAGCCTTGAAATAACTTTCCAGTGTCAGGGAACCCCTGCTAAAAATTACTATATCTACAACTCATGATACATTAGTGTGATGGTCAGTGGGAAGAATGCTCCTTACACTCAGGGCCGGGACAAGGGGTGGGCAAGAGGGACGGCTGCCCTGGGCACTGGTGTCATGTGAGGTGGTAAGGGTTCAGTCCCTGCACAGTGCTGAATTACTCACTCTGTCTCCTTGCTCCCACTGCCTCTCAGGAAAGCCTCCTTCCAGCCTCCTCTATGGAAGGATCCTTCCAGGCCAGCACCAGAGCCACGGCTCAAGGCAGTATCCCCCCAGACTAGGGGGGTTCGCCTTAAGGGCCACCGACAGCCTCCTCAGCACCCCATTTCTAGCTTCCATCCAACTCGCTATGCTGGCATGGCCCATGTCTATTTATGGGAATTTCCCCTGCCAGCCCACCTCTGGGGAGGTCCCATAAAAATTGAAGGCAGCTCCACCCCACCCCCGCCCACTAGCTCCAGAACATTCTCCAATATTCTGGAAACAGGGGGAGGCACCAGAGATCTGCCAGGATGAGTCATCCAGCCCTGAACTCTAATAACCCTGATCCAAATACAGACTCGCAGATTTACAGCATGAAGGATATGGTTTGCCTATTCTCACTTCTAGAGCACACGAGAGGATGCTATACAAATATATTTGCATTCAGGTAGTAGAGTTAAAGATTATGTATTAGTCTTCTTTATTCTTCTATATTATTCGGGGCTTCGGGTTCTGTACTCTACATGCCAGACTGTCCATCTTTGTACTTGCTTTACTTTGTACTTTTTTACTTTTACTTTGTACATGCTTTAGAAACAAGTCATTTCTGAGTATCAGCCTTGCCATAAATACTAGCTCTGTGAAGAACATGGCGTATTGCCATTGTCGAGGCTGTATATTTATCATTTTAACTCTCCTCTATCATTAAGCTTTGACTTGTGGCCCCTCTACTTGCTCAAGGATGCGGTTTGTCCTGTTGTCATTATATTTGAAGCTGCACTGGACATGCTAAATACTTTCTTTGTTTATTTGACCAAAACACCTGCAATAGGAGAACTGTGTATTTGTCTTCCTTGCGACTCTGTTAGTTGCCTCATACTAGTATGAGTATTCACAGCCTAATATTTAAAATGTTTCTTAGGGCTGCTGATAAGGCAGTACAGCCAGCCCTCCTGTACTGGGCCCGGGACCCACCAGTTCAAAAGGGGGGCCCAGGCACCTGCTGAGCAGGAGAGCCAGCTGTAATGCCTTATTGCAATCACTGATCCTCTCCTGCCTCCCGTTGCAGCACTGCCAGTTTCTCCTCCACTCCCTCCCTACAGCTGTGCTGCAGGGGCATCAGATGTAGCATCCGCGCCCGCATCCCTTTCTTTCCAGGCCCCCCTGTGTGCCCCTTTTTCTGGCCGGTAGATATGTCATAATCATTAAATAATAAGAATTTGAGTATATATTTAGCAAAAATATCATCCAATATTTTCGGGGGGGGGGGGGGGGGGGGGGTCAGGGAGGCAGTATGGTGTTACTAAACCCAGGACCCTGCATTCACTATATCTGGTCTCCCACAGTAGAGTAAATATATACTGCTAAATAACTTTTCTCATCAGCAGTATATAGTTACATAGTTACATAGTTAGTCAGGTTGAAAAAAGACACAAGTTCATCTAGTTCAACCATAAAAAATAAATAAATAAATAAATAAATAAAAAATATCATACAAACCCATGTATCTGATCCTATACCCACAGTTGATCCAGAGGAAGGCGGAAAGAAAAAACAGAAAAGCATGATCCAATTTGCTACAGCAGGGGAAAAAATCCTCCCTGATCCCAGAGAGGCGATCAGATTTTCCCTGGATCAACTTTACCTATAAATGTCAGTACCCAGTTATATTATGTACATTTAGGAAAGTATCCAGGCCTTTCTTAAAGCAATCTACTGAGCTCGCCGGAACCACCTCTGGAGGGAGTCTATTCAACATTTTCACAGCTCTTACTGTGAAGAAACCTTTCCGTATTTGGAGATGTAACCTCTTTTCCTCTAGACGTAAAGAGTGTCCCCTTGTCCTCAGTGATGGCTTTAAAGTGAATAACTCAACACCAAGTTCACTATATGGACCCCTTATATATTTGTACATGGTGATCATATCCCCCCTTAATCTCCTCTTCTCAAGAGTGAATAAATTCAGTTCCTCTAATATTTCCTCATAGCTGAGCTCCTCCATACTTCTTATCAGTTTGGTTGCTCTTCTCTGCACTTTCTCCAGTTCCCTGATATCCTTTTTGAGAACTGGTGCCCAAAACTGAACTGCATATTGCAGATGAGGTCTTACTAATGATTTGTACAGGGGGGGGGGGGGGGCAAAATGATATCTCTCTCTCTGGAGTCCAAACCTCTCCTAATACAAGAAAGGACTTTGCTCGCTTTGGAAACCGCAGCTTGGCATTGCATGTTATTATTGAGCTTATGATCTACCAAAACCCCCAGATCCTTCTCCACTACGGATTCCCCTAGTTGTACCCCCCTAGTATGTATGATGCATATTCTTAGTCCCCAAGTGCATAACTTTACATTCATCAACGTTATACCTCATCTGCCACATAGTCGCCCATTTAGACAGAGCATTGAGGTCGGCTTGTAAATTGGAGACATCCTGTAAGGACGTTATTCCACTGCATAGCTTGGTGTTATCTGCAAAGACAGAAATGTTACATTTAATCCCAGACCCAATATAATTTATAAAGATATTAAAAAGTAAGGGTCCCAGCACTGAACCTTGGGGTACACCACTGATAACCTTAGACCATTCAGAGTAAGAATCATTAACCACTACTCTCTGAATTCTATCTTTTAGCCAGTTTTCTATCCATTTACAAACTGATATTTCCAAGCCTGTAGACTTTACCTTACACATGAGCCGTGTGTGGGGAACTGTGTCAAACGCTTTTGCAAAATCCAAGTATACCACGTCCACAGCCACCCCTCTGTCCAAGTATACCACGTCCACAGCCACCCCTCAGTCCAAGTATACCACGTCCACAGCCACCCCTCAGTCCAAGTATACCACGTCCACAGCCACCCCTCAGTCTATTACCTCTTCATAAAAAGAAATCAGGTTTGTTTGACAACTTCTGTCTTTCATGAATCCATGCTGTCTGTTGCTTAAAATATTTTTTTTCCAGCATATAGCAGTCTTGTGACTTCTAACAGTGTCTGGTTAAAGCTTGTATTAGGAGTTTTCATTCTCCTCTGACGCATGAGGCTGCATGAACCCTGATCCTTTGTCTTGACAGGGCTGATTTGCCCTGTGCTGAACACATGCACCTGTCCCCCCCCCTACCCCTACCAAATAAAAAAAAAAACTCAAGCAACACACACCAAACTGAGCATGTGCAGAGTGCCCTCAAGGCTCTGTTCTATCAGTAGATGGATTGGGGACAGTAAAAGGAGGGAAGGATCAGAGAGGACAGGATCAAACAGCCTTTTTACACAATGCACAGGATTAACCCCTTAGGTTCTACAGTGAGTATAACAAGCATGCTTTACTGCATATACAGATTTTACTGTTGTTGGTTTAGTAACACTTTAATCTTTGAAGTTGTGTTTGTAATTTTAATTTAATTTAGAAATTAAACCTCTTTTTTAATGTGGCATTTCATATTTTTTTTTGTCCCTCTTTACATATGTAGGGGTCCTGATTAGGAGAAATAAAAAACTATTTTTTTTCCTGGCAGACTAAACCAGTCAGATATGAAGTATGCCTGATGAATTATAGTTCTGGTACCATTCATCCCTGAAATATCTTATAGAAGTTGTCTAAGCTCTGATAAACTACAAAAGTTAAAGCTATAAATCTTTCTAAGCCTCTTCTCACATCTCTCCACCAGCTGAGGAGAGTTCCCGGAGGACATAAATAGGAGTATAAAAATTGATAGCATTTGTCTGTGTGTGACCTCTGATATCCCATTTACTAACCACATCGCTGAGCTGCCTACTACCTCTTGAAAGGCTTAAGCCTTTCCACCCACCACTTTACTTTAGAAGCAAGTACTTATAATAAGCTTTGGGTTTCTAGTAGGGGTCCACTGAGTTATCTACTATCCCGCTGCAAAGATGACGGCATTATTATGGATATTTTTGTTTTATTGGTTTTTGTGCTTTGGAAATTTTAGGGGCTTTTCCAATTTCCTCCACTGACGTGAATCATTATTGATCTCCGTATTCAGAACCTCCATAGATGAGTTTTTTTCTAACACTTAAACTTGGTTGAACGTGAATGAAATTGCCTAAAATTGTGCATGGTTAGCATTTTTCTTGAAGTTTCTTCCTGGATGGTTTTCACAATGATTAAATGGCCGAGCAGCTCTGACCACCCTAACATCGTTGAAACTAGGGTTGCACCGATACCGATACTAGTATTGGTATTGGTGCCGATATCAAGCATTTGCGCGAGTACTTGTACTCGCGCAAATGCTCCCGATGCCTCATCCGATACCTGGGAATGAAGAGGCGGCGTTGCCCGCAACTGGAGGTCAGTGGGCACAGAGTGCGGAGCGGAAAGCAGCAGCGAAAGGTAAGCTGGCCGGGGCAGGGGCGCATGTTCCATCAGAATGGGTGACCGGGGCCGTCACATTCCGTAACGGAAGTGACGTTTTGTGTCTCCGTCAGAGGTTGAACATCCTGACGCCCATCTTGGTACACCCTGCTCTTGGCCGCAGTAACCCAGCAGTGGATATCTTGTTACACCCAGCCCATATAGTTCGTGCTGGGTGTAACAAGATGTCCGCTGCTGCTTACTGCGGCCGAGTTCAAGGTGTACCAAGATGGGCATCGCAGCATAAAGCATTGCAAAATCCTTCCTTTCCTCTCATCATTCATTTAATTTATTATGCCAGGCCAGCAATTGCCAATCAGTGATGCATTTCAGTGCCCATCATTGCCTGGCTATCAGTGCCCATAAGTGCCAACTATCCAACTATCAGTGCCCATAAGTGCTGCCTATCAGTGCCACCTATCAGTGATCATCAGTCGATGCCACCTATCAGTGCCAGCCATCAGTGCCAGCCATCAGTCAGTGCCACCTATCAGTGCTGTTTAGTACTACATAATCAGTGCCAAATATCAGTGCTCATGAGTGCTGCATATTAGTGCCACTGTCACATGGCATTAAAAAAAAAGTATCGGTAATCCGTATCGGCGAGTACTTGAAAAAAAGTATTGGTACTTGTACTCGGTCTTAAAAAAGTGGTATCGGGGCCATCTGTGTACCTTTGCGGAGATCTCCCTTCACTTCCTGTCCAATAGCCAAACAGGAAGTGAGAGGAAATCCCTGCAAATTAAGACAATTCTTTGGGGACCCCCCAGGTCACAAGAACTAATTGGAAGATTTCCCCTCTATTACTTTTCTGGGGACAACCCAAAATTTGGGATTTTCTTTACTTTCACTTTCAATGATAATGGTAAACGGGACAAATAGAGAGGCTGAATCTCCCTAACGGGCCCAGACAGCAATAAAAAAACTGACAGGTGTTCTCATCCTTCTCCGCTCTATCCAAAACGAAAACATTTTTTTTGCTTTGGCTAAGGTTGCCAATCAGTGCCCATTAGAGGTGCCAATCAGTGCTCATCAGTAATGCCTGCCAGTGCCTCCTCATCAGTGCCACTTATCAGAACCATCTACCAGTGCCCATCAATGCCACCCATCAGTTCACACCAGTGCCACCTATCAGTGCCCATTAGTGCCACCTATCTGTGCCCATCAGTGCCACTCATCAGTGCCACCTATCCATGCCAATCAGTGCCATCTATCTGTGCCCATCAGTGCCACCTATCCATGCCCATCAGTGCCACCTATCAGTGCCCATCAATGCCACCCATAAGTGCCCATCAGTGCCACATATCAATGCCCATCATTGCCACCTATCAGTGCCCATCAGTGATGCATATTAGTGCCTCAGCATAAATGCCCATTAGTGCCACCTATGAGTGCCCATCAGTGCCGCCTATCAATGCCCATCAGTGCTGCATATCAGTGCCACCAATCAGTGCCCATCAGTGAAGTGCCCATCAGTGATGCATATTAGTGCCTCATCATCAGTGCCCATCAGTGCCACCTCATTAGTGCCACCTCATCAGTGCCCGTCAGTGCAGCCTCATCAGTGCCCGTCAGTGCAGCCTTATCAGTGCCCATTAGTGAAGGAGAAAACTTACTTATTTACAAAATGTTATAAATTTTATATAAATTTTATATATTTTATATAGGAAACAAAGAAAACCTTTTTTTTTTTCTAAATTTTCGGTCTTTTTTTATTTGTTTAGCAATAAATAGAAACCCCAGTAGTGATCAAATATCACCAAAAGAAAGCTCTGTTTGTGGGAACAAAATTATAAAAATTTTGTTTGGGTACAGTGTAGCATGACCGCGCAATTGTCATTTAAAATGCGACAGCTCTGAAAGTTGAAAATTGGCCTGGGCAGGAAGGAGGGGGGTTAATGCCCTGTATTGAAGTGGTTAATAAACTAGTACATTTAGGGGTTGATTTACTAAAGGCAAATAGACTGTGAACTTTGTAAAGTGCAGTTGCCCTCTGCAAGAGCAGCTGCTCCAGAACTTAGTAAATGAGCAGAAGCTCTGCTGACTTCCATCATCCAATTATGTGCAAGCAAAAATGCTGTTTTTTCAATTTTCCTTGCACGTGATTGGGTATTCTTTGCAAAGTGAAGCTTTACCACATTTACTAAGCTCTGGAGCAACTGCAAACTTTGCAAAGTGCACAGTCTTTTTGCTTTTAGTAAATCTAACCATCATCACAGGGGCAAGTTCCTTACTCCAAGGGACTGCCCATGCCCAAAAGGGCCGTGAGGAACCCAAAAAATATATTTAGTAACGTGTATGAAAACAATAGAAATCTCACCAAAATTAAAACAAATCAGCAGGTTCATCCTCTTCCATACGAACATAGTATAAATCATCATAGCCCATCAAAAATGGGAGGTAGGAGACCTACACTATATTGCAAAAGTATTGAGACGCTTGTCCTTACATGCACATGAACTTTAATGGCATCCCAGTCTTAGTCCGTAGGGTTCAATATTGAGTTGGCCCACCCTTTGCAGCTATAACAGCTTCAACTCTTCTGGGAAGGCTGTCCACAAGGTTTAGGAGTGTGTCTATGGGAATGTTTGACCATTCTTCCAGAAGCGCATTTGTGAGGTCAGGCACTGAAGTGGACGAAAAGGCCTGGCTTGCAGTCTCTGCTCTAATTCATCCCCGAGGTGTTCTATCGGGTTGAAGTCAGGACTTTGTGCAGGCCAGTCAAGTTCCTCCACCCCAAACTTGCTCATCCATGTCTTTATGAACCTTGCTTTGTGCACTGGTGCTCAGTCATGTTGGAACAGGAAGGGGCCATCCCCAAACTGTTCCCACAAAGTTGGGAGCATGAAACTGTCCAAAATGTCTTGGTATGCTGATGCCTTAAGAGTTTCCTTCACTGGAACTAAGGGGCCAAGACCAACCCCCTGAAAAACAACCCCACATCATAACCCCCCCTCCACCAAATGATTTGGACCAGTGCACAAAGCAAGGTCCATAAAGACATGGCTGAGTGAGTTTGGTATGGAGAAACTTGACTGGCCTGCACAGAGTCCTGACCTCAACCCGATAGAACACCTTTGGGATGAAATAGAGTGGAGACTTGCGAGCCAGGCCTTCATGTCCAACATTAGTTCCTGACCTCACAAATGCGCTTCTGAAAGAATGGTCAAACATTCCCATAGACACACTCCTAAACCTTGTGGACAGCCTTCCCAGAAGAGTTAAAGCTGTTATAGCTGCAAAGGTTGGACCAACTCAATATTGAACCCTATGGACTGAGACTGGGTCCCAATACTTTTGGCAATATAGTATATTGACTAGGCAGAAGAAGGGATCCTGAGTTTCCCTAAAGAATTTGCGAGGACAGCCTTGAAATACCAGTCAGTGAACTTGAAGGGTTGCATCAGTAGAGCAATTTCCGAAGGCGTGAAAGTGCATTCTATGAAGCCTCCATCTAGCTAATAAGCAATTAAGTGGAGCAAAATTTTGAATAATAGTGTCCAATTTTTCCAAATATAAGAGCCACATCAATTCTGTTTTAATATTATTTGTGGGGGTAGCCGTGAGCAGGCATAGGTGAATCCATTGCGGTAATTGAGTGGTCGGGGAGGAAGAGGTCAGGGACGACTGTTCACCGTAGCTAAACAAGCACAACCAGGAGTCTTTAGAGATTTGGATGGAGGTAATACCATAGATGTATAGAAAGTACAGGCCGGCAACTCGACAGCTTCTCCATAGAAAATATTTATTTGAGCATTACAGCAATAACATCATCCAAAAATGCTGACATGTTTTGGCCATAGGCCTTCATCAAAAGCTGCTTTTGATGAAGGCCTAAGGCCGAAACGCGTCAGTATGTTTGGATGATGTTATTGCTGTAATGCTCAAATAAATATTTTCTATGGAGAAGCTGTCGAGTTGCCGGCCTGTACTTTCTATGGATCTTTTCTGAGCTTAATTAGCCAGAGCACCGACTTTACACACTAACTATACTATATAGCGGTAGAACTTGGGTGAGTTTTTATCTTAGTACCGTAGATGTAGATGAGCACCTGGTCGCAGTTTGATGAATTATGCTTACATCTCCAGAATCGATGATACAGGGAAGGGCGGTGGCAGTCGCACCACGAGCAATTGGCAGTGTTGGGGGAAGCCAGATCATTTTGAAAAGGCAGATATGCTCTATGGATACATTTAAACTGCGTTTCTGAAATAGATTTAATCCACTGAAAGAATACTTGTGATCACGTAAAAAATCCACCATAAAAAGGGACCCCTTTAAACAATCTAAAAAAAGTCAATCAATTGTCCAATGGCCTTTTGAAAATATTAGATACATCATTCAATTTCTTTTCAATTTTTAAAAGACAATTGAGTAAAAAGTGAGATTAACAGATCTGATTACGTGTATGGTCAGATTAACGTGCATGTAAACCCACAAAGGAACTTCTGTAATTTTCTCTCTTTTGGCCTAGTAAATTAAACAATAAAGTGTTTTATTATATCTGATCAATAGGTGCAATTCATTTTTTTTTGCTAGAACATTACTTAGAACCCCAGAACATTATATCTTTTTTTTAAAGCCCTAGAGACCCTAGTGAAAAAAATTGGTGGATTTCGGAATTTTTTATGTCTCACGGTATTTGCGCATCGGTTTTTCTAACGCAGTTTTTGGGAAAAATAGACTTTTTAAAATCTTAATGCAAAAAAACACAATACATAACCAATTTTTTTGTAAAATACAAAAGATGAGGTCATGCCGAGTAAAATAGACACCAAACACACCACGCTTAAAAATTGCGAACTATAAACTATGTCAATTTTACTATCCATAGGCGACACTTTAAAAGCGTTTACAGGTTACCACTTTATATCTACAGAAAAAGTCCAGCACTAGAATTACTGCCCATGATCTGACGTTCACGGTGATACCTCACATGTGTGGGGCGATAGCTGTTTGCGTGCATTCGGGACCGACGCACGTGATCGCCTTTGCGTGTTAGCCTGGGGGGTTTGGGGGCATTTTACTTTTTTTTTTTAATTATTCATTTTTTTTATTTTTTTTATTTTTACACTGTTGCTTTAATTATTATTTTTTTTGATCACTTGTCTATCTGTCACAAGGAATGTTAACAATCCTTGTGACAGCAGTAGGCAGGTGACAGGTACTCTTTATGGAGGAATCTGTGGTCAATAAGACCCCAAAGCCCTCCTTTGAACTTGAAAGCATTCAAAACACCAAGATTGGTGTTTTTGAATACTTTCGATTTAAAAAAATGCCACAGTTGACAGACAGGTAAACTGGAAGTGATGTCATCGCTTCCGGGTTCCCATAGCAGAGACCCGATCAAAGCCGATTTCAGCTTTGTATGAGTCTTCGGCCAGCTGGTGGACATGCTGGCTGGATGCTCGGGTCTCCTGCTGGGACGGGAGAATCCGAGAGAGTCGCAGATGGCGGTGGGAGGGGGGGGGATGTCCGCTTACACTGCTTGTAATAGCAATCAAGTAGCTAGGTAGCCACTCCGATTGCTATTACAAGAGAGCTGACTGCTGGCTCTAAATACGGTACCAGGCTGAAGCCTGAAGCTGCATATCATCCCGATACAACCACTTAAAGTCAAATTAAGTACTAGGTATGTGATTTAGCGGCAAGTGGTTAAAAGAAGAAAGCCACAATATCTATGGACTAATAACCTGCAATATATAAAATTTTTTGTTCTTGGATTTAGATATGCTTTAGAACAGAAATAAACATTGTAAACAAAAATTTTCTAGAGTGTAGAAGGGGCTTTATTTGTCTGATTTGTTTGTTGTACATCACATACAGAACCTGCAGTGTTCAGTCCTGGTTCATTCCCAAGTGAAAGTTCCTATTTAATTACATTCCCACTTTCTGTTTACAGAGTAGTATGTTCCTCTTCATACCTACAGTATCTCCCAAAAATGAGTACACCCCTCACATTTTTGTAAATATTTTATTCTATTTTTTCATGTGACAACACTGAGGAAATGACACTTTGCTACAATGTAAAGTAGTGAGTGTACAGCTTGTATAACAGTGTAAATTTGCTGTCCCCTCAAAATAACTCAACACACAGCCATTAATGTCTAAACCGCTGGCAACAAAAGTGAGTACACCCCTAAGTGAAAATGTTCAAATTGGGCCCAATTAGCCATTTTCCCTCCCCGGTGTCATGTGACTCATTAGTATTAAAAGGTCTCAGGTGTGAATGGGGAACAGGTGTGTTAAATTTGGTGTTATCGCTCTCACTCACTCGTACTGGTCACTGGAAGTTCAACATGGCACCTCATGGCAAAGAACTCTCTGGGGATCTGAAAAAAATAATTGTTGCTCTACATAAAGATGGCCTAGGCTATAAGAAGATTGCCAAGACCCTGAAACTGAGCTGCAGTACGGTGGCCAATACCATACAGCGGTTTAACAGAACAGGTTCCACTCAGAACAGGCCTCGCCAGGGTTGACCATAGCAGTTGAGTGCCTGTGCTCAGCGTCATATCCAGAGATTGTCTTTGGGAAATAGACGTATGAGTGCTGCCAACATTGCTGCAGAGGTTGAAGGGGTGGGGGGTCAGCCTGTCAGTGCTCAGACCATACGCCGCACATTGCATCAAATTGGTCTCCATGTCTTGTGGTCTGATGAGACCAAGATAAACTTATTTGGTTCAGATGGTGTGAAGCGTGTGTGGCGGCAACCAGGTGGAGAGTACAAAGACAAGTGTGTCTTGCCTACAGTCAAGCATGGTGGTGGGAGTGTCATGGTCTGGGGGCTTCATGAGTGCTACCGGCACTGGGGAGCTACAGTTCATTGAGGGAACCATGAATGCCAACATGAACTGTGACATACTGAAGCAGAGCATGATCCTTTCCCTTTGGAGAATGGGCCACAGGGCAGTATTCCAACATGATAACAACCCCAAACACACCTCTAAGACTACCACTGCCTTGCTACAGAAGCTGAGGGTAAAGGTGATGGACTGGCCAAGCATGTCTCCAGACCTAAACCCTATTGAGCATCTATGGGGCATCCTCAAATGGAAGGTGGAGGAGCGCAAGGTCTCTAACATCCACCAGCTCCGTGATGTCGTCATGGAGGAGTGGAAGAGGACTCCAGTGGCAACCTGTGAAGCTCTGGTGAACTCCATGCCCAAGAGGGTTAAGGCAGTGCTGGAAATTAATGGTAGCCACACAAAATATTGACACTTTGGGCGCAATTTGGACTTTTTTCACTTAGGGGTGTACTCACTTTTGTTGCCAGCGGTTAAGACATTAATGGCTGTATGTTGAGTTATTTTGAGGGGACAGCAAATTTACACTGTTATACAAGCTGTACACTCACTACTTTACAGTGTAGCAAAGTGTCATTTCTTCAGTGTTGTCACATGAAAAGATAAAATAAAATATTTACAAAAATATTGAGGGGTGTGCTTACTTTTGTGAGATACTGTAAATGTTGTTGAAAAAGAGAAATATAGAAAGTGGACAGAACAACAGAAATGTGTCCTGGACGACAGATGTATCACCCCCAGTATTTGGGTTGTGGCCCCTTTAAGGAGGACAGTTTGAAGACATTGTTGAGTACTCAGGGGTTCTCATCCATGCATGGATCTGGGGTAGTCTGGCTGGAGAGGAATGGTTTTTAGTACTCTATGGATTGCTAAATCCTATTAGGGACCCATGAATCCAGAGGTTCAAAGATGCATGAGTGGGAAGAAACTCCAAACCTTGATTACAGGAACTTTGGTCCAATAGGGCCTAACCCCCAGTCCAGAAAAGGAAGATGAAACAGTCAACTGAGCTTAGGATTGAGCCACAGTGGCTGAGCTGTGAAAATCTCCTCCTTGTGATCCTTGAAGCCAATGGGAAACCCCCAAAACCGCTGATTGGGACTGGTATGTTGGCAGTGCACCTTTAACTAGTTTGGAAATTTTGAACCAGAGCATGGACTATTTTGTGTTCTTTGTTTGCTGAAGATAAGCTATATTTTTGAAAATAAAATTACAGTTTGAACTATTGAGCTTTCTAAACATTTTTTTTTTTTACCAAATTAAGTAAGAATAGATGGCAATAGGTGTGAAAAAAGTGCTTAAAGCTTCAACTTCAGCCTGAAAGTGAGCACATTTGTATGTTATTTCATGTTTACCTGGTTAAAAAAAAAAAAAAATTAAAGATATCTTAAAATTTGATTTTTTGAGTCCTGAACAACATTATACATTCCCTTACATTTTTGGAGATAAGATCATGCTACAAATAACTGAGTATTTGCCTTTCTTGTCTGCCTGTTACATTTGTATTATGTCTAGTGGTCTTGAATCTGAGCCAAAGGTCAATCAGTCTTTCGCTGAACATAAATACGCTCCAAGCTGAGAATGGTACCTATATGTTAGGTATTTTTTAAAGGATTATCTTTATGAGAAATATATATAGACTCAGAAACACATTATTCTGTTAAGTTAAATAGAGAGCAGCAACAAAATGGGAAAAGTGATGGGTGTACACCATGAAAATTCCAGATGGGTTCTCTTTAGTGTATCACTGTAAAAATAAAAAAGCATGGCACTCTACAAATTAGAGAAAGATAATTAACACACAGTGCAGGCGGCCAGGAACGTCGGTAGAGTAAGAAAAAATGTTATATTGCAAACACTTCCTAATGATGCCATTAAGGGTTTATTTAAGGCAAACATGCCACAAACCTAGGCAATTCGAGCTCAGCATGTGGTGCAAAATATGCATAAAGGAAGGTTAATTTTAGGTAAAACTTCATGTCATACTGTTTAGCAGATCCAGAGATATATCTTGAATTTTTGAGTAAAGTGTAAAATTGGACTAACCCACTTCCAGCTCTTAAACTCACTGGTGGATATAATCACCAAATTGCAAATCACTTTTTCTATACTGCCCAAGAATAATCTTTGCAATACCCTGAACTTTATGACTGTTTATAAATAATATATAACTTCCAGCTCAAACGGTCTCAAGAGTTAATGGGAGAATTATTCTGTCTGTCTCACTGCCAGTCAAGCAGGGAGTGAAGAAGATCTCCTATGCTATAGAGCAGCCATTGTCAACCAGGGTTGCTCCAGAGGTTGTTAGGGGTTCCTTGAGCTGTGGTTGATTGATCTCCCATTCATTGCATTCGATGGTGCCTGCGTCGTTTTGAGGCCAGTGCCACTTGGCAGAGCCAGCATCATGACACCAATGATCTTTTTCACTGTGTCTAAGGTCGGTATTCTGACAACCACTGTAAGGGGCATTCTTTCTACTGACCACCAATGTAAAGAGCATTGTTCCCCCGACCACCAATGTAAGGGAGCTTTTTCCTGCTGATCACCAATATCAGGAGCATTCTTCCCACTGACCACCAATTGAAAGAGCATTCTTCCCACTGACCACCAATTGAAGGAGCATTCTTCCCACTGACCTTATTATAAGCAGCATTCTTCCCACTGACCACCAATTGAAGGAGCATTCTTCCCACTGACCTTATTATAAGCAGCATTCTTCCATGTGACCCCAATGAATTGGTTTTAGCAGAGTTCCCTGAGTCCTGAGAAAACGTGAAAACAGCATTCATTCCACTGACTACCAATGTAAGGAACATTTATCCCACTGACCTCCAAAATAAGAAACATTCATCCCACTGACCACCAATGTAAGGAACATTCTTCCCACTGACCATCAATGTAAGTATTCCTCCCACTGACCACCAATGTAAAGAACATTCTTCCCACTGACCATCAATGTAAGGAGCATTCTTTCCACTGACCACCAACGTAAGGAACATTCCTCATACTGACCATCAATGTAAGGAGTATTCTTCCCACTGACCACAAATGTAAGGAGCATTCTTCCTACTGACCACCAATGTAAGGAGCATTCTTCCTACTGACCACCAATGTAAGGAGTATTCTTCCCACAGACCACCAATGTAAGGAGCATTCATCCCTGTGACCACCAATGTAAGGAATATTGTTCTCACTGACCACCAATATAAGGAGCATTCTTCCCACTGACCCTTGTGAATTGGTTTTAGCTGGGGTTTCCCAGGGAAGTCCTGGGAATTATTGTATGGGTTCTTATGGGGTAAAAAGGTTTAGACAGTCACAAAAAATGATAAACTTAACACCTATTATACATGAATTGATATAGATGCTAAGTAAATATAAAAAAAATCACATTATGAATACATAAAGTCCCTAATACATGCAATGTAATTGATACAAAAACTTAAAAAACCTTAAAACAAAATCTAAAAAATCTAAATTAACAGTTCATAAACATAATAATAAAGTTCATTAAACCCATCCAAAATTATGATCTAATGAGCACCAGAGTCTGTGCCCACCTCTTACCAGGTGAAATCCAAACTCACCAAATCAGAGACCTCTGTCCCTAGAAGCTCCCACTATTTTTGATAATTGTAAAACAGACCAATATGATTTGATGTCATTCAAACACCAACCAACATAGGAGAAAGGCAACGAACTGGATGGAGTGCTGTGTGATAATGTCACTACCCCACTCTACAAGTTTTTTCTCCTAAATACATTGCCAAGAGCTCTAGAAAACACCTCTAGAGCTAATTGGTTGGTGGTATCCAACATTTGTTTTCTCCCTTTTAACAGAACCTTTTTTAGGAAAATATGTGGTCTGCCATTGTAAAATGTGATAATACCAGTTGCTTGGCTCTCATGCGGCCTTTCTCAACCTCTCAACACAGAGGAACCCTTGAAATAACTTTCCGGTCTCAGGGAACCCCTGCTAAAAATTACTATATCTACAACTCATGATACATTAGTGTGATGGTTAGTGGGAAGAATGCTCCTTACACTTGTGGACGTTGGGAGGAAATACCCCCTTACAGATAGTTAAAAGGATCAATAGTGTCAGTGGGAATTTATCTGAGAGAGGCAGGAACTGCTCATTGTTCAAGGAACCCCTAGCAACCTCTGGAGGAACCCTAAGATTCCTTTGAACCCTGGTTGGGAAACCCTGCTCTAATGTATGTCACTGGCCTGGAGCATGTGTCCAGATCAGGAGTTCTTGATACTTGTTTCTTATTAGTTTTGTGTCAATGGCAGCTTGCTGGCCATACAACTAATACATTTCTGAAAAAAAAGTCAGTGGTAGCCTATAGCTAGTTGTAGGTAGCCATATTCAATTGGACTTGTGTCAGAAACCATGACATCAGGCCGGGACAGACGTACAGTTAAATCACACTTGTTTAATAGTGAAAGTAAATAGAACAAACGTAGTCAAAACATAGCCAAAGTTCAGTAACTGGAACGTATAGTCAGCCAAGCCAGAAGTCAGGGATCAATGTAGTGGAACAGCAAGCAGGATCTGGAGCCAGAAGGGATGTTAGCAAAGCAAGTCTTAAACAGGATCGCAGGAGATAGTTTCTGTGATGTTGACCAAGGCGAAGGCAGAGATCCTCTGGACTGGACGGCTTAAGTAGGCAGGATTGACGAGCAGGACATCATCAACAGCTCAGTAACTGTGGAGAGAGATGGGAGCTGACAATTAGACGACAGCTGAGCGGCCAGCTCAGAGAAGGAAGGGCTGAGCCCAGCTATGACAACTTGTTCTGTAATGTTGCAGGCATCTCGTTCTCATAGCTTCTCCAAACCACTTCCTCAGTTCCAAATGTGGCTTGGATAAGCTGTGAAATGACTTCAACATTACAGAACAAGCCCAATTGTATGTGACCAACTATTACTAGATATACCATGACCTGACCTTCACAGGCAACGGTGGCCTATGTACTTTTCTTATGACATGTACAGAGAGAGACAATCCACTAAATTGCACTTGAGGGTTTTGTAGCTGTCCACAAAAAGCAAACTAGAGCTTTCTGACAAGTTGTTTCTAATCATTAAGGCACAAAAGACCACCAGCCATGAAGTGGTTTAATGGAGAGAATTACTAAATAACGGGAAAAAAAGCCTATCATAAGGTCATCTTTTCTTTTCTTTTTTTCAGTCAAAGCCAAAGTGGTGAACAAACTCTTTGTTCAGCTTTTCTTCCTGCTGCAGAAGATATTTGCAGGTTCTTAAATAAGCATGTGTGCATTAAGTCAAGTGTTCTTTGTCATCTCACAAACTTCTTATCAAGAGACTAATATAGATAAGGCAGAATAGTACAATGAACTGCACTTTAGCACCTGCTTTTTAAAGGCCACAATATCTCTGAACTCCCAGAGGAGCCTGTGTATTGTCAGAGCAGTAATATCCAGGGACAGTCACTCCAAGATCCCAGAATATTGGTATAAATGTTCCCACGAAAGCTTATTCTGGAAAAGAAGAAAATAAAACTGAGTAAAAAGCAATAGACACCCAACAGTAACCAGTGTTTTCAGTGATTTGACATTAAAGACAAACATCTGATTGTTGGATGTTGATTACTGATCTCGGTACTGACATTACTTGAATAAGAAATAGTGAAGTCTTTGTTTTTCGAAACAATATAAGACGATCATATGACTAAACAAAGGCTTTACATCAAAGATCACCTAATTGAGTGTCTGTAACATGAAAAGTTTGCTGAGCAATCTTTACTCCGTTGTTTTTTTTGTTTTTGTTTTTATACATACTGTCATCAGTCAGCGTCCCTGTTCCAAACCAGTCATATGATGGCGCTGTACTGCACTGGTGACCAGTTGCAGCCGGTGGTCAGTCGGTAGCACTCACCCCATCGCTTCACCGGCGGCTTCCCCGGCCACCCGATCCCCTGCTCTCCACGGGTCATCACGGCGGCGGCCTCCCGTTCCCCTGTTCTCCACAGGTCATCGCGACGGCGGCCTCCAGTTCCTCTGCTCTCCACGGGTCATCACGGCAGCGGCCTCCCGTTCCCCTGCTCTCCACGGGCCATCACGGCGGCGGCCTCCCGTTCCCCTGCTCTCCACGGGTCATCACGGCGGCGGCCTCCAGTTCCCCTGCTCCCCACGGGTCATCATGGCGGTGGCCTCCCGTTCCCCTGCTCTCCACGGGTCGTCACGGCGGCGGCCTCCCGTTCCCCTGCTCCCCACGGGTCATCATGGTGGCGGCCTCCAGTTCCCCTGCTCTCCACGGGTCATTACGGCAGCGGCCACCCGTTCCCCTGCTCTCCACGGGTCATAACGACGGCGGCCTCCAGTTCCCCTGCTTTCCACAGGTCATCACGGTGGCGGCTTCCCATTCCCCTGCTCTCCACGGGTCATCACGGTGGCGGCCTCCAGTTCCCCTGCTTTCCACAGGTCATCACGGCGGCCTCCAGTTCCCCTGCTCTCCACGGGTCATCACGGTGGCGGCCTCCAGTTCCCCTGCTTTCCACAGGGCATCACGGCGGCGGCTTCCCGTTCCCCTGCTTTCCACAGGTCATCACAGCGGCGGCTTCCCGTTCCCCTGCTTTCCACAGGTCATCACGGCGGCGGCTTCCCATTCCCCTACTCTCCACGGGTCATCACGGTGGCGGCCTCCAGTTCCCCTGCTTTCCACAGGTCATCACGGCGGCGGCCTCCAGTTCGCCTGCTTTCCACAGGTCATCACGGCGGCGGCTTCCCGTTCCCCTGCTCTCCACGGGTCATCACAGTGGCGGCCTCCAGTTCCCCTGCTTTCCACAGGTCATCACGGCGGCGGCTTCCCGTTCCCCTGCTTTCCACAGGTCATCACAGCGGCAGCTTCCCATTCCCCTGCTCTCCACGGGTCATCATGGCGGCGGCCTCCAGTTCCCCTGCTCTCCACGGGTAATTACCGCGGCGGCTTCTGTTTCCTCCCTCCACCTCGCTGGCCAATCGGGAGTCTTCTCTCTTCGGCCAATCTGAAAACGGGTCTCACACCCGCTTCTGATTGCCTGGATTGAGAAACAGTATTTCAACAGCGAATGTTCATTCACTGTTGTAACACCTGGGTGGGATCATGGTTCAATGCTCTGTGCCAAGAGCCCATCCTATTTTGAAGCCTATTAGAGCCTGTGGCTCTAATCAGGTGCTTCAACCCCCCCCCCCCCGCCGCTGTAAT